>PVIH01008912.1:0-86817 GCA_004025045.1 Sigmodon hispidus | reverse complement strand
TCTAGGTTTTCCATTTTTGTGGAATACAGATTTTCAAAATATGACCTGATAATTCTCTGTATTTCCTGGGGGTCTGTTGTTATGTCCCCCTTTTCATTTCTGATTTTGTTGATTTGGACACTCTCTCTCTGTTTTTTGATTAGTTTGGCTAAGGGCTTATCTATCTTGTTAACTTTCTCAAAGAATCAACTCTTAGATTTGTTGATTCTTTGTATTGTTCTTTTTGTTTTAATTGTATTGATTTCAGCTCTAAGTTTGATTATTTCCTGCCATCTACTCCTTCTAAGTGAGTTTGCTTCTAATTGTTCTAAGGCTTTCTGCTGTGCTGTTAGGTCTCTAATGTGGGATTTCTCTAGGTTTTTTATACAGGCATCTAGCGCTATGAATTTTCCTCTTAAGACTACTTTCGTTGTGTCCCACAAGTTTGATATGTTCTGGATTCATTTTCATTAAATTCTAGGAAGACTTTGATTTCTTTCTTAATTTCTTCCTTAACCCAGAGATGCTTCAGCTAAGTGATGTTTAGTTTCCATGAGTTGATAGACTTTCTTTGGGTTTTGATGTTGTTGAACTCTAACTTTATGCCCTGGTGGTCTGATATGTTACAAGGTATTATTTCCATTTTTTGTATCTGCTGATTTTTGCTTTATGACCAATTATGTGGTTAGTTTTGGAGAAAGTTCCATGAGGAACTGAGAAATATGTATATTCCTTTGCCTTTGGGTGGAAGCTTCTGTAGATATCTATGAAATCCATTTGCATCATAACCTCTTTTAGACTCCTTATTTCTCTGTTGAGACTCTGTCTGGTTGATCTTTCCATGGTTGAAAGTGGGGTATTGAAGTCTCCCACTATTAGGGTGTAAGAATTGATGTGGGGTTCTAGATTTAGCAGTGTTTCTTTTACATAAGCAGGTGCCCTTATATTAGGGGCTTAAATATTTAAGATTGAAATCTCCTCTTGACCAATTTTTCCTGTGATGAATAAGTAGTGACCATCTTGGTCCCTTTTAATTGCTTTTAGCTTAAAGTCTGCTTTGTTAGATATTAGGATTGCAACTCATGCTTGTTTCTTGGGACCATTTGACTGGAAAATCTTTTCCCAACGCTTTATTCTAAGCCTGTGTCTGTCTTTATGGTTGAGATGTGTTTCTTGTAGGCAACAGAAGGATGGCTTCTGTTGTATCCGTCTTTTAGTCTGTGACGTTTTATAGGAGATTTGAGACCATTGATATTAAGGGAAATTAGTGACCATTGATTCATATTTCCTGCTATTTTTGGTGGTAACTTGTTTGTATTTCCTTTCTCTAGGGTATTCTTCTATGTAATTATTTTTTTTTGTGTGATTTCATGGGTGTATCTGGGGTCCTTATGTTGGAGTTTTCCCTCTAATACTCTCTGTAGTGCTGGATTGGTAGATAGATATTCTTTCAGTCTGACTTTGTACTGAAATATCTTGTTTACTCCATCTATGGTGATTGATAATTTTGCAGAGTATAGTATTCTAGTTTGGCAGCCATGCTCTTTTAGCCTCTGTATAACTTCTGACCAAGCCCTTCTAGCTTTCAACGTTTCCATTGAATAGTCAGGCGTTATTCTGATGGGTTTGCCTTTATATGTGAATTGGCCCTTTTCTTTTGCAGCTCTTAAAATTTTTTCTTTGTTCTGTATGTTTTGTAGCTTGATTATAATGTGGTGTGCTGACTTTTTTGGGAGGTCATATCTATTTGGTGTTCTGTAAGCTTCTTGTATCTTTATAGGCATTTCCTTCTTCAGGTTAGGGAAGTTTTCTTCTATGATTTTATTGAAAACATTATCTGTGCCTTTGAGCTGGTATTCTTCTCCTTTTTCTATTCCTATTATTCTCAAATTAGGTCTTTTCATGGTATCCCAGATTTCCTGAACATTTTGAGTCATGGCTTTTTTAGTTTAACTATTTTCTTTGACTGATATATCTATTTGAGTTACTGAGTCTTCCACTTCATAGATTCTATCTTCCATCTCTTGAACTCTGTTTGTTTTGCTTGTATCTGTGGTTCCAGCTTTTTTCTTTAGGTTTTCTATTTCCATCTTTGCCTCATTTTGTGCCTTTTATATTGCTTCTATTTCCGCTTTTATTTCCTGGCATGTTTCTTTCATAGATTGTTCATCTCTTCCAATTTTTGTTTGTATTTTCTTCTATTTCTTTAAGGTTATTTTTCATATCTTCTTTGAGAGCTTCAATGACCATCAAAAAGGAATTTTTAGTGTTGCTTCCTTCTGTTTCCTCTTCATTGCTCGGTTCAGGTCTTGTATTTGTAAGATCGCCACTTTCTTCTGGAGTTACCTTGTTGTTCTTTGTCTTATTATGTAAGTTTTTGCACTAACGTTTGCCCATGGCTTCAGTGGTTCACGATTAGGTGGCTCCTGGTCAGTTGTGACACTCGGGCTTGTGTGCTTCCTGTCACCTCCCTGGGCTGGGGCTGAGTCTGTCCTTCAGGGACCCCAGTTGTTATTTGTTGGCTGAGTTGGTATTTGAGGTGGGTAGCTGTGCAAATTCCCTCAGCAGCAGCTGTGGGTGTTGTGACAGGCAAACTTTATCTGTGCCTGCTACTGAGTGCACTGGGACTCACTCTGCAGACAGCACCCAGTCCTGGAAATGGAACCAGAACCGATCTCTTTTAGTTATTTTAAAAAATATATTAATTATAAAATTTTAGACACAAAAATAAGATAGATAAAATATTTTCTTTAATTTTGTTAGTACAAATAGACTAAATATTATAACTATAATTCTTGCTTGATAGCTGTTTGGTTGTATATAATTTTACTGTATTAAAATTTAAAGCTTTCTTTTTGATTAGACAAAATAAAGTGTGGTGGGAATATTCTCTGTATGCGGTGAATATTATTCTGTAAAAGGAGCTATTTTGGTCTGTATGGAGCAATGTAGAAGTGGGTAGACGAATCAGAGAGACAGATAGAAGGAGAGTGGAGTCAGGCAGACTCTATCCAGCCACCAAAGAGAAACCATGAAAGACTGCAGGTACAGGTCATAAGCCATAGACATGTGGCCAGGTAAATGGTGAACTAAGCCACATTGGGACCTTGGGATGTCCTGCCCTTGCTGGGGAGGAGATAAAGTGATATGGAGAAGAGAGAGTGACTGGAAGGATCAGGAGGGGGAAGGGAGTTTGAACAAGGGTATACATGGATAAGAAGTATGACTTTATTCATAATAAAAAAGATAAAAAGGCTAGCTAGAAATGTGCCTGAGACATAAGCCAAACAGTTTGAAATTAATATAAGCATCTAAGTCATCTTCGGGGGACAAAAGACACCACAGGCAGGTCGGACCTCTGGCCCAGGTGGGGTCAGAAAACTTTTACAACAATAATATTTTCTCCCTCATGTGTACACATGTGTGTGTATGCAGATATGTGCACTTGAGGACAGGTCCCTGGAGAGGCCAGATATACAATGACACTGGAGTTACAGGCAATGGAAGTCTCCTGATGTAGATACTAGTGATTAAACTTGAGTCCTTTGCAAGGAAAGCAGGAGTTGTTAATCACTTAATTATTCAAATATTACTTGTACTCCTTATTAGTGATATTTTATAAATAATTTCCTATACCACACAAAAAAATTCTCTTTGCTGAGATAAGCATTCTAAATCCTCTTTTAAGATATGGTTTCTTTTATGCGCATGTGCCCTATATATAAAGGTGCTCCCAGAGGACCAAAGAAATCATCAAATCCCCGAAATCTGGAGTTAGAGACAACTGTGAGCCACCACATGTGTACTAAGAATTGGACAAAGTACCCTGCAAAAGCAGTAAACACTCTTAACTACTGAATCATTGTTCTAGCCAGCTGTTCTAAATTCACTTATGCTTATGCTTTTTCTTTTTTAGAAGTGAGAAGGATGAAATAGTATTGCACTGTTAAGTTTTCTACATGTTTATACTTTTTTAAATTTATTTTTATTTTTTTTATTTATTTTGTATTTATCAAGAAAAACAGTAAAATGAATTTAAAATGCTGAAAAGTAAACAATAACTATAAAGAAGATAAATAAAAACTGAGATTCCACGCTTTATCATTTCACTTTGCTACAGTTTTGTTAATACTTTTGAAGAATGGGAAGATCTTGTAGATAGATGACAAAATAATTAACATAAAAAGCTGGATTCTTGATTTAGTGAGTAATTTCACAGCACAATGTAATCCATGCTATGTGTTTTTATAGATACTTAGTACATATATAACATATATAATACTCTAAAAAATATAAATAATAGGTGTGGAATTTTGTGCTCATGTTCATGTGTATTATTTGTGTTTCTGTGTGTATATGGTTTGTGTGGTGTTGTTTTTAACTAATGATATCATCACTAGTTCATAATTTCATAGTCTCAGGTGATGTGAGTCATAATACTCATACTTTTACTGTTATAAACTCTCTTTGGTTCAAATATGAAGAATGATGGTTAACAAATGGTAGACAGTGTTTATTTTTATACAAGCTTCTTCCCTTATACACATACATTCTAGAATCTATGAGCATCAAGAGGTTACACTCATGAGTAAAAATCTAAGTAAAAATAAACAGAATTTTAACCTTAAGCTGTAGTCCCACAGGCTTAGCAATAAAAATGTATTTTTTAAAATATCCAAAGAAAAATGGTTGAGATATTCTCACAGTAAACACATAATTTATATTTTTGGAAAAAATATGTTTAAGTTTTAGTGTTAAAGGGAAGGCAAATAAGATGTTACATTCCAAGAGGTTTTTGGATGATAAGTGATAAGAATTTATATACCTTGTTGGTCTTTGCAAAGTCAATTACTTATTTTCATTTTAAAAAGAAGAAATGTAAAAGTTCCAATATCAAGATAAATATGTAGTAATAAACTTTGGCTTAAAATACTTCTGTACATGTTTATTTAAGAATAAATATAATATACCTATGAGGTTTATAACATGTATAAATTTAAATCAAATTTGAATACATACACATTTGTTTATATATATATATATATAAATGTATAAATAGAGGAAAAAAACAAAAAAATTGCAATGTTATTAACAAATACACTTTTAGTCTTCTGGGAATTTATTCTGAAATGTGTTTAGTGTTTTATAATTCAGAATAAACAAATTTTCAATTTATGTACAAGATGTGTAATCTTCATATATGTGTTAAACCTCATATGATGATTATGTAATCTATAAATGTGACAAAATACATTGGTACTGCTTGTTCCTTAAAATATGCAATTGTTATGTTTTGTTTTTTAATTGAAATTAATTTAAAAACTTAAAGTATACATTAAAGAAAGACACAAAAAATATAGTCAGAATTTACAGTTGTATATGTCAATATTTTACAAGTTAAAAGTTTTAAAATGTTTCCAAATTTAGACTTTAAAAGAGGACATCAGAAATATCAGAAACATGATGTAGTTAAAATAGATGGGACTTAAACTTTCTCTTGTCATCAGAAAAGCTGACATCAGCATGACCAGGCCTATGCTGTAATTTGAAAATGACCTTGGCTGATTATTTTCATATCATACTGCCAACTCTTCATTGAGATATTTTCCCTAGGGAAGCAATCCTCCAAATTCTGATTACCAATGAATAATGCCTTGGCAGAAAAGTTGCCAATAATGGTATTAAATCCATGAGAAGTTAGGATGTCAGTTAATAGGATTTAAAAAGCATAGCACTCTGACAACTGTCAAATTTGTTTCAGGCCTTGAGGGATCTGAATGTTCATTAACCAAAGGGTCCTACATTAGCTCAAGTTCAGTCATTCATTTCAAGGTAGTGAATTAGTCCAAAGTATGGTAAACCAGTTATGCAAGGTATGAAGTTATTCAAGGTCATCTGAATGTGACTCACTGTAGCTGTCTCAATTACTTTCTGAACAACAGGAATATGAAGTGACTTAATGACTTTTATGTTGTGAACTTCATTTATAGGTGAGGCCTATGTATTATAATCTAGTAAATATTTTAAGCAAGTTCTAACAAATAAGAACATTAGAATTTGCCTCTCTTGACTTTCAAAGTTGGAAGGAAAATGAGAATGTAGTAGATACGTTCCATCTTAGGTCTTGCATCAAGTAAATCATGAAGCAGTTAAGATAAAAACCCAGCCCCTCCCGTTTCATTGTATTACTAACATTGACCATTGGGCAATAAAATTTTATTTTTCTTTTATATTAATGTGTATCTTCAGTTCTTTTGTCATAATAATGATTAGTATAGTAAAAAAATTATCATGTGTAGTTTATCTTTGTTTTTATTTAATTGTCTCTATAATGAAATTGTGTTATGACAATTTTCATTTTCTTCAATTGTATATATTTTATACCTAGCCTATCACCAGATGATAAATGACTCAATTAAATATCCAGTGATTGGTGACTCTCTTGGTAAATGTAACAGTGCTTGTTCCTCAGATAAATGTTAATGTAAACATGCTACAAAAAGTATCAAGGGTAACCAGAAGAAAAGACTCCAAAATGAGAAGAAAGTAACAGCAATGGAAGCAGACTAAAGACTAAAGAAAAATGTGTAAATTATTGATAATTTGATGGAATCAGATGCCATTGATGGGTATATTGGGTTTTTTTAATTATTTTAATAAAATACTAGTCAATTGACTGTTGAATCTGATTGTTAATAATTCTGTCAACTGTCTTCCCCCGAGAAGAATCACTGGTGAGTCCTTGCCTCTGATACTAGAAAAAATGCTTCCAGTAAAAGTGATAAAACTAGACAAATGTACTTTGGAGTTCAGTCTACTTTTGAAAACATAAAGTAAGTCTTCTATTAGTAAGCTTAGTTCAACTGAATTATTCTTTAAGACTGAACTGAAACTAACATCTAACTAAAAATAAAATCCACACATTTTAATTACAGTTTTTGGACTCTGCTGTCTACTTTCTGTTGGTATTCAAACTGACTTAGTTTCAAATTTCATTACCTGAAATAGAGATTATTATATGAGATTGTTCACTATTCTTTCTTTGTTTAATGTAGCCATTTACAAGAGAGCCTCCAAATTTATTAGCATTTTTTCTAATTTGTTCATTTTGTTAAGATATTTTCATTTATAGCATAGTTTCTTGTCAACTTTCAAATATCTTAACTGGGTTCTAGCCTCTTCCTATCCCTATAACCTCTTCAATAATAATCATGTTATATTATTTGCTTTAAAAATATTTTAAATTTTTCTTGCTGGGGAGAAGATAAGGTGATGGAGAGAAGAGAGAGTAACTGGAGGGTGGGAGGGGAGAAGGAGTTTGAACAAGGGAAAACATAGATAAAAAAATATGACTTTATTCATAATAAAAAATAAATATATAAGTATAAGCTAATAAATTTAAATATTTTTCTAGAATCAATCAATCTCTGTATATTCGCAATAGTTTGCATGCATAATTTATTTTACCCAGAAAAATTAGGTTTCTATCTTATTTTTCTCTATTGCAACAAGCTTACACACTGCAATTCTTTCAGGATTCACACCATTTCCCTTAGAACATCGGTTTACCATTGTTAGCTATGGTTCTATCTATGTACTCCATTGCCCTCCTTAGTGAAATAATGCAAACATTTATAACATTAAAATATGGAATAAAGTGGTCTAGTGTGCCTTCTCAAATTCATACATTAAAACTTTCAACCACAAATTCAATGTGATGGTGTTTGGGACAGAACTTTTGAGAATAAATTAGTTAGCGAACAATGTATCTTCAGAAATTTCATTAGTATTTTTTAAAAATAAGACTATTGAGTTGTGTTGGTATTTTTCTGGCAATTGTGGTGCAATGAATAGTGAATCATCTGCAATTTATGAACTCTTAATTTCTTTTTTTCTTTATTTATTTTGTATTTATCAAGAAAAGCAGTAAAATGAATTTAAAATGCTGATAAGTTAACAATAACCATAAAGAAAATAAAAATCATAAGCATGATTTATCAAGGGTGATAATGCAAATAAGTTTGCTACACATAAACTTACTTTGTGTTCAGCTTTCCCTCTGAATTTTTTTTCTATCCCTGTATATCCTTATTCAACGTCCCTTCCCCATCCCACCACATCAGGTCATTTTTCTTCTCCACAACTCCCCATCCCCTCCCTGGGCAGGCAGCAGACAGTCCCATGGTCCCAGTGACCCAATAATGCTTAGTTCAGTCTCCACTCCTGAGAAATCCAGTTTTGTCTCCCCTCCCTCAAGAGTGAGTCAGGTGTTCCTATACTTGGAGTGGCATCCGAAGGGTCAGTCCAGGGTGTTTCTGATCCCAAGCTGTTCAGTGATTGTGAACCCATAATTTATGTACTCACTCCATTGTGCTTTTTTTTTTTTGTAGAATTCTTATCTATGATAAATTTCTTAAGGTGTCTGATTAATGAAAAGTATTTGATTAAATATAATTACTGCAAGGTTTTCTATGATTATTCAATAATGTAAGTTTCTTGCAAATTTTACATAAAGTTTGATATAATATAAATGCATATACCATTAATCATACATCTTTACATTTCTTATAGAAATAGTCATTGGTTTATTCATATCCCTACATTATTTAAAAACCTGCAGAAATGGAGTATATTACTACAACAGGCTAATAGTCAACCAGTGACTTCAAAATTCCAGAGAAGTTAAATTTCAGCATTGATTGATTGAGAACCAGCTTCTTTTAATATTTGACTACTTTCAGTCTTTGACATTAAACTCATAAATAAAAATTACATGTTTTATATGCTACCTTTTCTTTTCCTCATTTCTCTTTCCTTCCTTTTACTTTTTCTTCTCTGTGCTATTTTTATGGAATTAATTCTAGTACTTATTCAGCATTTCATCCTATATTTCACTTGGCCAAAATTCATTAATTAGCTTCATATATACTTCTTATCTGCAGCCTCTTAAAACAAAATATTTGAAATAAAATTGAGGCAGTATTTTAAATAAAAGTGATTTTTAAATAAGATTCATTAAGATCAAGAATAAATTAAGCATCTAGTCCTAGGAGTGTGATATGATTTATCTCCATGGGGAGTCTTATCCCTGAAAGCCTTCATAACTTTTAAAAGAGAATTCTTTGTGCTTCCACTCAAGCTGGTATGCATATCTTTCTAAATGCCTGAGTACTAATTGTACTTGATTCCTCAACAAAAGTCAACAGGAAGGATGTTTCAGCTTCTACCCTTCCAATGCAAAAATTCTTCCAGAAACCCTTCTTATTTGTAGGGGTATAAATTAACTAACAAAATTGGTAAGTCAGCTGTTTTTCCAATTTCATAGTTCTAGTTTTAATATTACACTAAATAATGAAATAATGTTTAGTTGAAGAACCATCATCTTGAGTTATTACCTTAATTGTCAAGTGTGATACCTCTTGCCTCAACTCTGTGTAATGCAATAGAGCTTCTAAAATGTAAGTACACACATGTGAGCAGAAGATATTTATCAACAAAGCAACAGATTATGGTTTAAAACTTCAACATTGAGAAATGTTCTAGATAACATATGTGCATACATTTCATATGTAATATATTACATATAAGATGTATACATATGAAAATTAAGGTATATAAAAATTGTACTTATAAGACTGAACAAAAATCAAAGTCACTAAAAATAATCTAAAACTCTGTATCAGCTGAGATGCTCCTAGAGATTTCTACTTGAACAATAATGAAATAATACAGTGAAATCTTGGCTTGTATCTTGTATCATGGTTTGATTATGACAAGAATTATTGTTTTTGAAGCTACCTTGGTTAAAAATTAAAAATTTATAAAATTCAAACTTTTAAGAATTAATGTTTTATAATAAAAATGCTGTTTTCAAAAAAATTAAGCTCTTGATTGTAGCAATTTAAACTATATCTATGAATTAAAAACTACCATTGCCAATCATTTGACAAGTAAGCAAACAAACATAGTATAATGGTAAGCTTTATTCAGCAACCTGGCACAACCTAGAATCATCTAAGAATATTCTCAAGAAAGGATAGTCAGCATTGGGTTAGCCTATGGGAATGTCTGCGAAAAACTTTCTCAGTTAGTGGTTAAGGAACGACCCTGCAATTTTTGGTCAATACCATGAGCTGGACAGTAGTTCCTGGACTGTGTAAATATGAGAAAATGTAGCTGAACATTGGAAAGCAAGCAAATCAGCATTTATGCATTTATTTCTCCCTGTCATTGATTGTTGATATATGACTAACTGCTTCCATCCCCTGACACTCTGACTTCTTTCAAATGACAGACTGAAACCTGAAAGTTTTAAACTAAAATACCTATTTCCTAAGTTGCTTTTTGTTAGAACATCTTATTTTTGTTTTGTTTTCAAATTTTATTATCAAATTATTTTTATTATGAATAAAGTCGTATTTTCTACCCATACAACATCTATTATAGCATGAGAAATAAAAATAGGACACATAGAACATGTGCTTAATAAAAAAAAGTTCTTAGCTTTGAAAAAATAAAAGTCTGACATTTGTTAAAAGATAACTGAAAAAAATTCAACATGAGAAGTAAAATAAACTAGACATAGATAGAAATAGCATGACTGTTGACCTGTATAATTGAACCAAGCTGAGATTACAAAAATTCCCAACAAAATGGCTGTTACTAGTGGCTGAAGTGACTAGAGAGGAGAGAGAGATAGGAAAGAACTGACTTTCATGTTCAAAGTTAAGATCAGGAACAAGACACTCTGATGTGATATTGCGCAGGACTTTGAGCAAAGATAATAATGTACTGAGCATTTCAAAATAAATGATTTTAGTGAAATCACTATAAAACATGCAAAACATTTAAGACAACAAAGTATTTAAAGAAATTTAAATATTAAATATTTTAGAAATCTGAAAATACCAAGGGTATCTAGAAATGTGTGATATCTCAA
Organism: Sigmodon hispidus; assembly: GCA_004025045.1. Taxonomy (NCBI): domain Eukaryota; kingdom Metazoa; phylum Chordata; class Mammalia; order Rodentia; family Cricetidae; genus Sigmodon; species Sigmodon hispidus. Next base: position 75,899 of record PVIH01008912.1, on the reverse strand, counting down.
TTTCTTATATAAAAATAGAAATATAATTCAATAAAAATTATCTCAAAGGAGAATAACAGATGAAGAATTAAAAGGAAGTGATGTTCTCACATGAAAAAGTCAGTTTATGCACATTTTAATTGCTTTGTAATTAAGACACACAAGACTTTTTTTCTTACTTTCATTTATGTGCTTTCCCATTTTGAAAACATGTTTTTGTTTGTTATGCCCATCTGCCTGTCCTTCTGTCTTGCTTTTTCTGACCATGAAGGTCTAAATTAAACAGTTTAATTCCTCACTTCATATCATTTATAACACAGTATTTACATTTGTTCCCTAGCAGTCTGTTTTGAAGTCAGTCTTTTCCTTCTGTAGCTCATGCCATTCAGATTAAGTAAGGATTTAATAAATTCACTTGAATGAATAGATTTTATGGTTCTTGCTGATATGATTAGCCAACAAAGAAAAATTCAAATGTTTTTTAAAAATCTTCATTTTTTAAGGAAAGCATTCTCTCTCTCTCTCTCTCTCTCTCTCTCTCTCTCTCTCTCTCTCTCTCTCTGAAAATAGAAATTATGTCTACCAGTGGAAGGTGCAATATGACCAGCTTGCAATTGTTCAAAATTAAATCTTTGAGTATAGTTAGTTTGGGTTAAATAATAGGCCAGTCCTACCCAGATATCCTAGTTTAATGAGAAATTAATAGGGACAGGTACAAGCAAGCTGATACAGCCAGATCTCAGGGGCAGTGGCCCTTGGAATTGGGGTTGTGGGTCTTTTACAAGTTCATGACCCATAAGACTAAAGTATTTATGCACTTCAATGTCACTAAAAAGGATCTTCTAATATGTCCCTTCCCCATAGTTTTCTGAGTACACTGAACACTATGGCGTAGATGGCTTTCCTGTTGCTGTCTAGATCTTTTCAATGTACATTGTACGTGGTTCTTTTTGAATCCTGTTGGCTTCCAACTCAACTAATCGATGGTCCAGGCTTAAATTTCTAGTGGAGGCAGTGGAAAGCCTTTAGTCACAGTTAAGATGGTGGTGTACTCCTGTGTCCACCAATCCTTTAATGGGCTTGCCATCAAGGAATATAGTCATCTTGGGAGATTAAAGAAAGATGGGAAGCATCTAAAAACCTTTTGAGTTTTTGGACTGCCCTCTTACTGGCAGTGCTGAGGAGTGCTTGTAATTTAAATGAGCAATGACCTCATAAATTTGAGAGTAGCAGTCCTTTGCCCAATAGAATCACTTACTACAATCTGGGCATCTTGTTTTAGGCTTAGATCACAACCAGTTCCACCTCAGATGGTTAGATATGCTTCATCTCCAGCAAGTTTTGTCTGTTGGGATCATTGGTGTCTCCTCTTTTGTTGTCTTTTAGCAAGGAGGGCATAAAAAGAGGCCATTAAGGCAACATTGGGCCTGTACTAGTGTGGTGGAATGTTCTCTGTACAATATAAATAAATAATTGTTTGGACCCATGCAGGGCACCGTAGAAGTGGGTGGAGAATCAGAGGCAGCCAGGTAGGAAGAAGGGGTGGAGTTTACTAGTCGCCATCTGTCCCCCGAAGAAGAATCATGTAGGAATTCAGGTGAGCCATGGGCTGCAAGCCACGTGGTGGGTAGATTCATGGAAATGGGTTGATTTAAGAAGAAAGAGCTAGCTAGTAATGTGCTTAAGATATGGGCCAAGTAGTGTAAAGTATATAAGCGTGTGATTCATTTCTTTTGGGGGACAAAAGCCGCGGGTGCGCGAACCAGGTTCCAAACTGGCGCCACACGTGCGCCAGGTCATAAATCTCCGGACCCATACAGGCTGGGAAAAACATACTACAACATACTAGTGTCCAAATTTTAGTGGCTATCACCCACTTATGTATGTCCTCATTGAAGATAGAAGTCACTGCATATGGGAACATCTAATTCTTCCCATGCAAGTTGTTTGATAAGAAATTTTCCAGTAGAGTTGGTGTCCACCTGGCACTCCACTGCCTAATCGGCTAGTAACAAGAAATGTGTAAAAAGCTCCCCAGATAGTTAGGAAAGTTGGTGGAAGTGTGCAGGGGGTCACAGGGTGCACATGCTCTTAGGGTTTTATGAGCGAGCTCTGAGACATGATGGAAATATGACTGTTGCCCAGTTCTGGGCTGATTAACAGGGTGAACATATTCCCCATGTCCAATGAGCTCTTTGTATGTTACTGTGACATTAAGCATAATGTTAGAACAATCTTTTCCCTTGGCTAGATCATCATAGGCAAATTTCCAACTCAAGAAAAATGCAGGTTAAAGGACTGCCATAAGTAGGTGGTGCCTGTCAAAGCAAGTTTGTAATTGCATGGGCCATTTTTCAATAACCTGTTGGAAAAGTGGAGAATCCAACACAGATTCATTTGGCTGTTTTTCTAATAAAAGAGAAGTTCTCTAAGGGTGTGGGTATCCAAGATTGCTTTTTAGCTTTAGGCCATAGACTTACTGGGAAGGCTGTGGTAGGTTTATGTGTCACCTGAAATAGAAAGCATTAAAGGCTTGGCAAATTGATAGAGGAGTGTTAGCTTGTGCCAGTTGGGAAGTGGAGGGTGGAGCAGTACATATAGATTTAATGATGGCTAAACGTTCCTCCTCTGCTTGGGTATGATTTAGCTCATCAGCTTCCTTGTCATAATGAGCATGGGAAACCTCCTCTTTCATGAATGGGACAGAAGTGATGCAAAGGTTAGCATTCTGACAGTATTTATGAGGAGGACATCAGACTGGCACTAAGTCAACAAAAAAGAGGTGAAGAACAGTTGCGGAATTACTCCCAAGACCACTTTCCTTTTTTGGCCCAGAATAGGAAGCAGCCTCATCCATATGTGTGGCTCCCACATCTTTTGCTGGGCAAGCCAGAGACCCAATACAGCAGCCTCATTCAAGAACTTTTCTAAGTCTACTGTTTGTACTCAGAGTGCCCTGCCAGTTAAAAGAAATTTGAGGACTTAAATGTGTACTTCTTTACAATGGATGAGAAAATTACCCATAGTGATAGTGTGCACCAAACAACAGACAAAGCAGAAATGTGTATCAGACCCAAATGTCTTGTGGTTAGATGTGGACTTTCAAGATTTTGGGGCCCACATCCACATGGTATCTTTTTCAGGGTCGACTGTCAGGAGTCAGAGCATTGTTTCATTTCCCAAGGGGTCAACTTCTGTGTGGAAATTCAAGGCAAACCAAAATAGATGTTATGTTCCTCTCTGTAATATTCCCCAGACAAACAGAGTAAAAATCTCAACACAGAGGACCAACTGAATGAAGTTAACTAAAGTAGCAAGCATTGATCCATGCTTAGAGTGAAGAAAGGGAGTCAGCATGAATGGCATCCAAAATGAAAGCAAAACTTTTTCATGCAGTATACAGTGATGGCAGATCTAGGGAAAAACAAAGGCCCCTCAAAATAACAGAAACAATAAAAAAGAGATGTTGACCCAACTGAACTCAATACCCATGCCAGGAATCTGCTATGATTCCCTTGGGGAAGGTGGTGAGTAGATGCAGAGTCAACACCACAGACACAATGAGCTAAGGAAAAAGCAACAAGTTTAATTTATTCAGTAAGAGGAGCCTTATATTCCTCCACCCAGGCTGGGAGAAGGTCTTCTCTGCCGGCATCTGCTGATATTGCATGGTCATCTCTCATTGATTCAACGATTCAAGTCATCTTACAACAGGGCTCTACCACAGTTGCCATGGTCCTCCTGCAAATCCAGGCTGGCTCTCAGGATGTTTAATAGGCACATGGACTGGTTGGCCCTCAGGCCTTTAGAGGCTTTTTAGGACTCTATCACCTCACAATATTTTTTGTTTTTACTGTTGAGAGATAATGAGGCTTTACAACAGAGAGGAGAGGAAGCTATTGAAACTGACCTCCTTTCAGCAATAGTAACTCAGCAAAACTCAGGGTATCTATGACAATGAGTGTCATCCTTTTCCCAATTAGATTATAAATAATATTAATTGTTGCACATGAGTTTATATACATGGTAGAGTCATTTTGGGGTATTAATAAACATGATTAGAGTGTTTTTTTTTTCATAAGTCATTGTGCTACTTTTGAAATTATAAATAACCTAGAATATAAGAAATATTATTTTTAATTTTTGTGTGTGTTTGTGTGTATATATATATGTGTGTATGTGTATGTGTGTGTCTTGTATTTCACATGTGTAGAGGGGACCCAACCTGTGTGTGCAGAAATAACATAGGATGACATTGAGTGTCTGATTCTATCACTCAATCTTATTACTTTGAAAGAACAGCTGCCATGGAAGCTTGATATAGACTGGTGGTAAAATTTGATGACTCTTGCTGTATCCATTCTCCACAGGGCTGGGGATTGTAGGTACATGACCATACACCTAGTTTATGAAGATTATGAGGATCTCTACTGAGTTCCTAGTATCACTCAATTAGATAACTTACTGTCACCACTGACTTTATATTTGATTCATAATTTACTTTCATTATGACTTTCTCATTATTTTTAACTTTGATGGAAAGTTCCCAAGTATGTAGATCAATAATATGTAGATATTATTTACATGCTACATATAAATTCCAGTATTATGCACTAAAGAAAAAAAGGATGAAATGGAAATAAGGGAAATATCACCCTTTATAATAGCTGCAAATAGCATTAAATATCTTGGAGTAACTATAACCAAGAAAGTAACAGATCTATTTGATGAAAGCTTTAAATCTCTGAAGAAAGAAATTGAAGAGGATATCAGCAAAAGGATCACCCATGTTCCTGGATAGATAGGATCAACATAGTAAAGATGGCAATCTTACCAAAGCAATCTACAGATTCAATGCAATTCCCATCAACATTCCAAGACAATTTTTTACAGACCTGGATAGAACAATGCTCAATTTCATTTGGAATAGCAAGAAAGCCAGGATTGCCAAAACAATTTTGCACAACAAAGAACCTCAGGAGAAATAACCACCCTGACTTCATATTATACTATAGAGATATAGTAATAAAAAATGGCCTGTTATTGGCATAAAGAAAGACTTGTGGATCAATGGAATCTAATTGAAGATCCCAACATTAACCCAAAAGCCCATGAACACCTGATCTTTGACAAAGAGGCTGAAAATATTCAATGCTAAAAAGATAGTATCTTTAACAAATGGTGTTGGCATAGTTGGATGGTAGTGTGTAGAAAAATGAAAATAGATCCAAGCCTGTCACCCTGCACAAAACTCAAATCCAAGTGGATCAAAGACCTCAAAATAAACCCAGATACAGTGAACTTGGTAGAAAAGAAAGAGGGAAATACCGTCCAGCACATTGGCACAGGTGACAACTTCCTAAATATAAAACCAGTAGTACAGACACTAAGAAAAACAATCAATAAGTGGGACTGCCTGAAACTGAGAAACTTCTGTGAAGCCAAAGACACAGTCAATAAGACAAAGTGACAGCCTACAGAATGGGAAAAGATTTTCACCAATCCTACAAATGACAGAGGACTGATTTCAAAAATATATAGAGAACTAAAGAAACTAGAGCCAAATGCCTCAAATAACCCAATTAAAAAATGGCATTCAGAATTTAAAAAGTAATTCTCAGCAGAAGAATTACAAATGGCTGAAAGGCACTTGAAAAAGAGCTCAACATCTTTAGTCATCAGAGAAATGCAAATCAAGACAACTTTGTGATACCACTTTACACCTGTCAGAATGACTAAGATTAAAGACACAAATGAGAGCCTATGCTGGAGAGGTTGTGGAGCAAGGGGAGCAATCCTCTAGTGTTGGTGGGAGTGTCAACTTGCTCAGCCACTCTGAAATGCACTATTGTGGTTTCTCAGAAAACTGAGAATCAACCTGTTCAAGGACCCAGCAATACCACTATTGGGCATATACTCACATTTGCATCCCAAAACCATTAACTCAACGATGTTCATAGCAGCATTAGATGATGCCCCTCAACTGAAGATTGGATTAACAAACTATGGTACATCTACACAATGGAGTACTACTCAGCAGTAAGAAAAACTGATATCCTAAAATTCGCAGGCAAATGGATGAATCTGGAGAATAACCTCCTGAGCAAGGTATCTCAAACCCAGAAAGGTAAGCAGAAGATATACTCATTCATTAGTGGACTTTAAATAAACAGCAAAGTACACCCAAGCTGCAAACCACAACCACTGAACAGCTTGGGGTCTGAACCACCTTGGACAGGCACCTTGGAGCCTATTTCCTCCAGAGGAACATCTAACCCAGACTTGATATTAGGATGAGGAACTTGGACTTGCCTGGAGTGGATGTTGAACTAAGCAACCTTGGGACCTTGGGATCACCTGCCCTTTCTGGGGAGGAGAGAAGGAGATAGGACAAAGAGAGAGTGACTGGGAGTGGCAGGAGGGGGAAGGGAGTTTGAACAAGGGGATACACGAATAAAAAATAAAACTTTATTCAAAAATAAATAAAAAATAAAAAAATTTCAAAGAGTTTAGACTCACAGCATACACATCATAAAAGGCAGGCCTGGCATGATGGCTCAGCAGGTCAGGGTACTTGTTTGTAAATTCCACCACTGCAATACCTATGGTCAAGAAAATTGTCTTTCAAAAATATTGTAACTTGCATGTGCACTGTGGTTGATTTCTGCCATATACTTACTCATGACATATAATAAAAAGTTTTAATAGCTGTAGAAAGTCCTAAGTTAAATATAATTTTATTCATTATGTTTATCAAGTGCATGCATATATGTCTTCATGTAAATAAATGTATTAAATCCAAATAGTACTTCATATGTAATGTGACTCAAAAATTAATTTTAGAATCCTTGGGTCTTAAATCATGGAGCTTTTATTCTTAGAAAATAATTAAGCACAACATTATAAACATTAAACATGTGTAATTAAAACTAATTATTCTGGCACACAATTACATTTGAAAAGTAGAAAATTTTTTTACATATAATAGATTATGCTTTCTGGTGACTGTCAGTGAATGCCATAGGCATTAATATTTACTCACTGAATGTCTCCTATGTGGTATAAAAATACAAATAAAAGCAAATAGGCATTTAACAATACATTCAGTGAGATTTGTGCTCCCACTTACTGATGAGAAACAGATGGTAAAGAAGTTTAATTTTGTAGTCAAATTAATCTTGAAGGAAAGATGGAGAATTGAACAGAAATAGAAATGCTCAAGATAAAAAGAAAAAATAGAAACAGAAAAATTCTAAAAGAAAGTAGGGGAGGTAGATATATTGGCATTGAAGTGCCAAGTTCAATTGCTTTTACATGGAAATAAGACTAATAGTTACATTTCAAATGAGATTAAACTAGAGAAAAATAAAAAGTATTGACAAAATATCATTGCTAGTAATTTTCTTGTGTTATAATACATTCTTAAATTAGTAATAGTTCTTTATTATCTACTAATCTGATAGTAGATCAGATTCCTTGTCCAAAACAAATTTGAATTTAAAGAATGATGCATGCTATGTAAACCCCAATTATTGAAAGTCCTTGCTTATATCTGTGTACTATCTCAAGTAATAGTTCATTTGCAAATGGACAGAGAAATGTAACATAAACACGTTGAAATTATTTTGCCTTGTGTTTTCCTTTGCTAATATATAAAAGTCTGAAGAGAGTTCAGAACTTAAAAGCACTCGCTTCTCTTCTGTAGGGACCTACATTTGGTTACATGTTGGGCAATTCAACCTTATATTTCAAGGCCAAAGAACTGATGCCTCTTCTTCTTTCCATCACACACACACACACACACACACACACACACACACACACACACACATACACACACACACACACACACACAAATAATTAAGTAAAAAGTTATAAGAAAGAGAAGGTGGCTCAACGCATTAAAATATGCTACTAATCTTGGCAACTGAAGTTTAAACACAGGAATACATGTGATGGAAAGAGAGAAAAAAAGACTCTTAAAAATCATCCTCTGATCTTCATCTGGGCACACTCCATCCTAACATACATAAGTAGATAAAATTAATAAATAAAATTATTAGAACTTTTTAAACAAAAGCAGAAAGAAACATCTGAAAACTAAGTAACAATAAAAAAGAAACTTACAAACTTCATATTTTAGTAGGAATTTCAGTGAAAACATAAATAATTAACAAACTTATGAAACCTAAACATTATTGTTTGCAGATATAGATTATTTTGAAATTTGTTAAAATAATTTTTTCAGAGTTGTACCTTTTTCTGTAAGCAGGGCCTGTTTGTATGCATATGGGGGCTAAATGGGCTAATCAATGCCTTAATCTTTGCCACTATAGAACACTTTAGAAATTGCTGTAATTTTTACAATGTATGTATACCTATGATGAAGTTAAGTTTAAGTATTATTCACATAAAAATATTAACAGTTGATAACATGTGGAATGATTGTAATAAGTTATTGTAAATGATATATGAAAATAATGTATATCAAACAGAATTAAATATCTTTGCATTTCTACAAAAGCACATGTATTAATATAAACAATATTTATCCTGACAATCAGCATGCCTACTAAGTTAACAATTACCATATTGCTTTTGGAAAAGGATGATTTATATCTTACATAGGATAAAATGACATGTCTGAAGTTTTATACCCAAAAGTGTGCATGACATAAAACATAAATGACTCATCCAGGGAATCTTTTTCTTATTTATACTTTTAGACTACAATTTACTGAAGGTAAAGGAAATTGTACAAAGCAAATACATGCAGAAAACATGCTGAGTGAGGATATTAAATCTTTAAAGACATATGCAAATGAATTGGCCTCCAGAATTTCTCTACAGGTATATTCTCGGTTCTATGAGGGATAGATTACAACAGGAAGGTCTTAGGTCTTTAGAAGCATCACAGGGAGAATATTCTACAATCTCATTTTATTCTTTTGTTGTTGTTGTTTTCTGATATGACATGAACATAGTTTTCACCACTATACTACCTGTCATATCATTTACCAACCAATCATACTGGGAAATTTTAAGCAATGACCCAAAAATTACATTTTCTAGCTCATATTGAAAATTACCTTATGTATTCTAACCAGAATTGCAAGAATAAATGACATGGGGTTACTACATTGTTACATTGTTCAAAACTATCATTATTTAATTAGATGGACTTGAATATTATACATAGTTTTAGTTTACCAAAATAATTTTACTACCATGATATGACAATATTGTGGTTCAGAGGATTTAGGTGCTAATTTTTAAAACAAATGGATTTAATTTTCTTATAGTTCAAGTTACATTTTGGAGATTCTAAACTTATTTCTGCTTATTGAATCACATCTTCTTTAGCTACTTCATTGACATGCATTTTTTAAGTTACTCTTTTTATATAACCTAAATAGTATTTATACATAAATAATTTAAAATTAATGAGCTATTGCTAGGGAATCCTCATATTTCTGATAATATGATTCCCTAGCCATAGTTCAATACATTCCTTTTTCATCCTAAGAATCATTAAATTAATTAATAAACATATGCAAATTCAGATTGTAGGGATGAGGAAAAGATATATTTTATTTGCTAATAGAATGGAATGGCGGGTCAGTTTGTAGGTATTATTTGCTGGGGATTGATTCTTGAGTATTTGGAGAGAAATGTAGTCAATAAATATACTATTTTGAATATTTTTGTCCAATGAAGTGAACGTTTTCTGCACATTCTTAGAAGACGTTAGTAGTACAAACCATTGTAAAATCAATACTTGTTTTTCTGTTTTCCCACCGACAAGACTCTTTGTGCAGTTGGTTCCTTTCTGATTTACAATTAGACTTGACAATACACTCTTTGTTGTAGCTGATTAATGATGATGTGTTTACTGTTTTGCTGCCCACCTTGAGCTTGAGGACCATTCATTATCATGATAAATAATTACAAAGCTTCACTCAGATATGAAATGGAACTAGGTTTGTGCACATAGCTAATAAATAAAGGATGCTGAAGCACATAGTCTTTCTGTTTAGGGGAGAATTAATTTCAGACCTCAGACAGCTTTCACATATCATGATCTCACATTTGGTTCTAAAATTCACCTTCTATAATCATTATGCATTTAATAATGTTGTTATATCAGAAACATTTTTAATAAGTATTTAAAAAGCAATATTATATTTGTTTACTTATTTTTCATATAAAAATCTGACAAAGCATCGTTAACACATATGGAGAGTTATACATTAAGGGAAAAACTATTTTAATCTACTTAAAACTACAAGAAGACAATCTCATGACAATTTCTTATATTTTGTGATTTCTACCCAAAGGAAGCATATTTGATATAAAATGTTATAAAAAGGAAACATTTGATATCACAGGCAATATTGTATTGGGTTTTAGTTGAATACACACAAGAAAAAAAATTAGTTCCCCGAAGTCTTAGTTATAAAAAACATTTAGCAATAATCATGAAAAATCAAATTAAACAAACTCTGGAGATTCTTTTAGACCTTTACAAGATAAGTAACAAGGAAGTGGAAATCACCCTGGGCCCAAAATCCTAGACAAAAAAGTACAGTAAGTAATAAATGGTGAAAGAAGGAGAAACGTTTTTTTCCAGTCCCACAATTGTTTTCCAGTATCAAGTGGTCAGCCATGAACACACATATAGAAAACACTAATGAGGTTGAATATTCATATATTATAATAAATACATAAATGTTTAATTCATAAGCTTAGTAAACACATATTTCACAACACTGAAAAAAGAAGCTTGAATTTAAGAGAGTTGACAGAACTCATGAGAAAAGACCAAGGGAGAAAGAAGACAGGAAAATGATGTACTTGTATTTTAATTTCAAAAATAAAAAAGAAAATAACAGAGAAAATTATATTGGATTAGAGAGATCTGGATTTTGTATGTTTACCTTGAGATGTTATTCAAAACAAACAGAAAGTAATGCTTTTATCAGTGGTGAAATATATTGTTCAAGACTGTTGGTATAGGAAGTAGTTGAGGAAAGAAATTACAGGAAGGAGAAATTCATATTGAAAGGAGTGTAACAAAATGTAATTTTTCTTTAAGTATTTGCTAAACTCAGATACTGCAACTTAGTAAGATGAAAGGAAAACAAATAATAAAGGAGGAGAAGATCTTCGAGTATAATATTTTATGTAAGACAGTAGGACAGATGGAGTATAAGAGGCATTGGGTGGAAGATAACTCAAATTGTCTGAGAAATGGGATGCTGCTTGGATTGAATTTAAATTACCATTCTCAGTTTCTCTCCAGCAGTGAGGAAAGAAAGAACAATACAGGACTTTGCAGTAGTACTGTGAACATCTTCCAGAGAACATTAACTTCCTAGTGTGAGAAGGAGGAAAACCCACTGTTCAGCCAATGTGAACTGATTTAACACATGATATGGTGTGATACTACTCTTAGAATTGCTCTTCTTTTGAAATTCATTTAACAAAGGCTTCTTAATCTTCTTAATCTTCCTATGACTCTTAGTAACCTGAAAAAAATAACGTGATCTTGTATAAATATGTATATAAAATAAAAATATAAACAGATTGATAATAGCGTGAAAAAACTTATATGAAACAATTATTTGTATATGATTTTATCAACTATCAATTACAAAAAGAATTGTTCTTATGAGTATAGTGGTAATTTTGGCCAGAATAATTAAATCTTTATTGAATATATGATACTGTGGAATATTAAACAGTTTTTTTCATATCTTTTTCTTTTATTGTCTGAGAAACATCTTTTTTTATTTAGTATTTTATTGTTTTTTGGAGAACAATATCAGAGTTTATATAAATAAGCAAACATCTAGGATACTAGGATAGCTAACAACAACAAAACTATACAGTAAAACAACAACAACAACAAAACCTTCTCTTTTCTCTAAAATATATGAAACATAAAAAATAAAATCTAAAGCTCCTCAAGCCAGGTTAGGCTCAGCTACAGCTGAAGAAGGCACAGTAGGTCACAGCTAATGCCCATGCATGCACTATAGCCACCAAATTTCTGCTATGCAACCCTTCAACAGTCAAACCAGAAATTTGTTTGTTTGTTTGTTTGTTTTTATGTGTGTTTGAAATCACTTTATTTACCCATTATCTTTCAATGAAATAAGAGTGCTTTTGCTTAAAGTCCACTAATGAGTGAGTACATCCCCTGTTTATTCTTCTGGGTTTGTGAGACCTTGCTCAGGAGGATATTCTCCAAATCCATCCATTTGCCTGCAAATTTTAGAATATCATTTTTTCTTACTGCTGAGTAATAATCCATTGTGTAGATATATCACAGTTTGCTAATCCACTCTTCAGTTGAGGGGCATCTAGGTTCTTTCCAGGTTCTTGATATTACGAGTAATGCTGCTATGAACATAGTTAAGCTAATGCTTTTGGGATATGAATCTGTGTCTTTAGGGTATATGCCCAATAGTGGTATTGCTGGATCCAGTTTTCTGAGAAACCGCCATAGTGTATTCCAGAGTGGATGAACAAGTTTACACTCCTCCCCAACAATGGAGGAGTATTTCCCTTGCCCCACATCCTCTCCAGCACAGGCTGTCATCTGTGTTTTGATGGTAGACATTCTGAGAGGTGTAAAGTGGATTGCTAGTACAATATAATAATCATCCTATCTGTTTCAAAAATACAAGTAGAAATGTAGAAATGTATGTGAGGCTACTGTAGAAATAGTTCTGCGTTGTTTTTTAATCTGAAATCAAAGTATATTTAATAATTTTTTGTGACATTATAGTCAACAGTATAATTAGTGATGAATTTCCTTAGTTTATTCTGTGAAGTCTTATAAATTTATGGAATGTATTTTGACTATAATCATCTTCCCTCTTGACCTTTAGTTCTCTCTAGAACAACCCCAATCATATCTTATACCCAACTTCAAGTACTCATTAATTAATTTATTTACTTACTCACTGAATCCAATTAATATTACACATATAAAAATGGACTTTAGGTCATTACTTAGACATAAACAAATTTCCAGTGACTACACTGGAATGACTTGAGACTAGAAAAATGCCTGAGAAATTTTGCACTGGCTCTTATTCAGGAAGACCTAAATTGGTTCTAACTCCCACATGGTGGCTCATACCAGCTGCAACTATAGTCTCAGGGAACCTTGAACATTTTTCTGGTCTCTCAATGTGTGGCATATATATTACATATGCCTACATTCTAAACACCCATATTCATAAAATAATACAATAATAAAAAATGAAAAAAAAAGATATCTTTGCCTACACCAGCAGCCACCAACTACAAATAGCATCTCAGCTAGGGGTAGACCCTCAGCAGTACCTCCAACCCACACATCCTGGAACTTTTAACTATCTTGATCTTATGCAAATCTCACACAAGTAACCCCAGCTGCTGTGTTTTATATATGTGCAAAAGCCATGTTATGTTAGCAGACTGTCTCATAGCATTCCTCTCCATCTTCCATATCTTAGACTCTCTGTGATATCATGTGAACTAAACCAGCAGAGTCTTAAAAATTGGGCTGCACAAAACCTTTGAAATTTAGATTAATTCATCATCTGCCCTAGATTCTATACATAGATCTCCTTTTAGATATTCCTTCACTTTTTGTGGGTAGTGTTTGTATAGATGTCATATCTATACCTAAGCACTCACTACTTATACTCAGCACTTTGAACAGTAAAGAATCTATATTAACCACTTGAACTTTGATTTGTGATTATGTAATTTATAACTTTTAATAAACCTTTTGTTAACCTTGTATTAAATACTTTCTTGAAGAACCTTTTTCTAACATCTGGATGTAATAGAAAATAAAATAAAAATAATAGAAATATTTTAGAGGAGAATTTGGAGGGTTTTAATTTATAGAAATAATTAGTGGATATGTTACTCATGTTTTAGCCCGGTAAAAAAGCACCTGAGAAAGTCAACCTTGGCAAGGAAAGTCAGTATGAGGTCTAGGTTGCAGAGATTCCTGTCCACAGTGAGCTGCTGCCTCAATTTTTTTTAGGGTTTTGACAAAGCAAAATTACCTACAGACCATGAAAGTATAACAAAGCTACTCACTTCATGACAACCAGGAAAAAGACTGTAGGAGACAGAGGAAGAGGCTAATGTCTACTCTCATTTCTAAAGCAAGAACTTTGAACTAATACAACAGGAAAAGAAAACGTTCATTGAATTTACAAATCTAGTTTACCATACATCATCCAGGGAACTCAAAGCAGGTACTGGAAGGAAGACCTGCTTTTGAATCATTTCTCACCGCATTATTCTGACCAAATAATTCATTTTACATCCAAAAAGTATAGCAGGAACCAGGTAGGATATTGTGTGCCTGCTGACTTGGGGTCCATCTTCTACTCAGCGAGCTTTCTTATACACTTTCGGACCAACTATCTAAGCATGATACTCATATACACTGTATACTGCTATATTAGTTGCCAATAAAGATAATTCTCTGCAAACATGCCCGTGGGTCATCTGATTTAGACAATTACTCAGTTGACACTCTATATGCAGATGATGTTATGCTGTGTCAAGTTGGTAACTGAAAGTGACTTGAACAGCAAGTCACTTTGGTTTTCTCTAAAAGCCATTTGCACAGCTACATACTTCTAATTAGCTAGAATCTTGTGAGTTCCCATCATCTTACAATTGTAAGCAAACAATCAGTTGATGGTTTACCATCTACATGATACAATCACTTCCCAAAGCCAGTGAGTGAGCTTGAAAATTCCTCAGGAATTAAGTCTCCAAATAAGACTTATGAGGAAATATTTTATATTAACAAACAATATTCACTCTGACATAATAATCTTATATATGTATCATAATACAAAGTGTACTTAGTTAAGTTGTTGGAATTCTTAGTCTCAGCAGCCACCATTTGAACAAAATTTGCACATTAAACAAATATTCATTGCTAGGAATCAGTGCAAAATCTTTGTTGTGAGTCCTGTACTAACTAAATTCTGTGTATATACTGACGATACAATAGCACAAGATGAGAGTTCTACTCCGGAAAGTAGGAATAAATTATTATTATGGAAGGAACAAATCCCATTGGGGCAATGGTAAATCATGCATATCTATGTATGGAATCTAGGGCAGATGATGAATTAATCTAAATTTCAAAGCTTTTGTGCAGCCCAATTTTTAAGACTCTGCTGGCTTAGTTCACATGACTTCTCCTTTGGGCTGTTTCTCCTCACTGCTTAAGGTTTTCTTGGCATACTTTTACTTTTCCTTCATCATTATTTTTCATGATCTCAAACTGAAGTTTCTGTTTTACTCACCATTTCTCATAGTGACTCTGAGCCTACTGTAAGGTACCTATAAGCCTTGGCCTTTCTTTGAAATCTCCCTGGAATGCTCATGATTTTACAACACTTGCAATATAAGCAGCATGTGGATGTCTCCAATGGCTAATGATGGCTAGTGCAGTATCAGTCCACATGGGCCATCTCTGGAGTGTCATAAGCATTAGCAGATAAATATCTCCAGAATTCTTTTAAAGAAAAGTTTCTCTAATGAGCTAATGACTTTACCCCATTGAGCATGCAATGCTTATATTTACATATCCTGAGATATCTTCAAAGCACCTTTTCAATTATCTAGAAAGAATAGTGTTTTAAAAAATAATTTTAAATCACTTAAATGAGGTTTATGTTGTGGTATGGAGACACAGTAAGGAAGAACAACGGGAGAAAGAGTGGCAAAGAAAGAACATTGCAATGAGGGAGGAAGAGATGAAGGATTTGGGGTGGGGGTAGAAGAGGAAGAAGAGTAACCCATTTATCTCAAAGTCAAAACTTTTGGACATGATGAACTGTGAGGGAGAAAGTCCCCGTCAGAGTTGGTACAGGATACACCCAAGCACAAAATTCTCAACACAGAGATTACCCTAGAGGGCCAAGTGGGTGAGCAGCGATGCTCCAAAAACAGACAGCAAGCAGTAGCAGAAATAGCACGCATTGCAGCAAGCAACCAAAAGCAGATGTTTCAGGAGTGGATTTTTTAAGGAAAAAATAAGGAGACTGTGCTGGCGAAGCCGGTAAATTCTGATTGCACAGGTTAGTCAACTAATGAATTTTGATCATGGATCTTGAGGTTTTTTTTCCCCCTCAGGAATGAGTCAGGGGCCTATGATGTAGCAGCTAGCTTTAGGAACACAATCTAACAGTTTAACAAGGGGGAGAGGGAAAGGAGTCGAAGGACAAAACCTTTCGGTGCCATCTTTGCAGTACTCTGGCCTACTAGGACCCTTCATGAGCAGTGATAATATAATGTCTGAAAAGTGAACACTTCTAATTGTTTGTCCCAGAGAAGGCATAATCACCATCTACAGGCATTTTAGTAACAGAATACTGAGCATCCTTAATACTCCATTGCAGATTAGCTTCTAAATTCAGCCTCACAGGAAGACTTAATATATAGACAAACTGAAGAATTGTTGTTAACAGATTTTAAGACAGACAATTCACTCTTACTTGATTTGATGTGCAGTGAGGGAGCCCTCACACCCATCTGAAATATCACTGACATACTCCATATCTGCACTCATAATTCTGGTCAGCTATTTTTACCACTACAGGAATAACCTTTCACCTTCCATCTATTGCATAAAAATATTTATTACCTGGCTTCTCTATACTTTGATTTCCCCAGAAATCCAAGTACAATTGTTTCTGAGTTGAATGGTCAAATATAATCTTAACACACAGCCCACACTGAAACATCAACTTTCTGTATTCCTTTTAATTTTCTTCACAAAATACATGAGAAATTCAAATGAGGGAGGAAAGATTTATTGGGCTCAAGTTTGCTAACTTTTCAATCTATCACCCACTGTCTCCATTTATTGTTAGGCTGTAGAAAAGCACAGACAGCAAGGTTGATGATCATAACAGAAGACGCTTGCTTGACAACAGCCAGTTAGCAGAAAGAGAGGGACTGAGGAAGTGATTTGGCCTTTCACAGTGCCAAATTCCATCCTGTCAGTTCCCAGTATCCAAATTCGTCAATGTATAGTCAATTCAATTATGAATCAAAGGATCAACTCATTGGTAAGGCTATATTTAGTCACTCTCTCATAGGTTCATTTATGTACTTCATAATGTGTACCAAGTATTCATCCCAAGAGCCTATTAGATATATTTCACATACAAAACACAATGTTTCTTTATAATTATGTATAAAAATGAAAAATTCTAAAAAGTTTTCAACATTATATCAACTTATAAAGTTATCAAAATTTATATTATTGAAGTAATATTTTTGATGATAACTAAACTCATTAAATTTTAAGTAAAAGAAATTAGAGATATATAGTAATTTATGATAAACTCCTCATGTTTTTATTTTAATTTTTTAAATATAATTAACAATATGTAAGCTGAAAAGTGCTGTAGTCCAAGGGGGGAAAGACATAGAACAATACAATAAACATACCCTGAAAATAGGAATTAAAAGTGTAGGAAGTGAAACAAAATGCTTCGTCTAATAAGAAAAAAATAAAGAAGGGTAGTACTAATATAGGTATTAAAGAGAAGGACATATACATTAAATAGATCAATATCAGTGACAGAAAGCATTTATAATATTTGTCTTAATCATTTTACTATTGCTGTGATAAAAAGCCAAGGCAACAAAGGCAAAGTTACATAACAAAGTGTTAACTTTTTTTCAAAGTCCACTAATGAGTGAGTACATCCTTTGCTTATCTTTCTGGGTTTGATAAATTCCTTATAAAATAATCCAAAATTTGTTTTCAGAGAAAAGAAAGACAAACTAGTCAGGTAAAATTTTTTTCATTACTATTGATGAGGATGCTTTAAGAGAAAGAAGTGAAAGTAGATTGTTTTGTCCACTAATTTATAAAATGAAGCAGTAAATCCAAAGTAATCAACATTGTTATACAAAGAAAAACTAAAACTTGGAGAGATTAAATATTTGTCTGGTAAGAATTCAGTTGAGTACAAATCAGCACATACCTGGTGGTAGAGTAATCACCTTTTTCTGAAGACAGAACCATCCAGGTCTATTAATTAATAATACTTGTGTCCATTGCTGCTATACAACTGGGAGCCACATCTGTTTCCATTAGCCAAACTGGAAAACCACGGAAATTATGAAGCAATGGCTGAGTAGCATGAGGTAATAATTCTTAGTCTGAGAGTAGTTTCCTTTTTTTCTTCAAGTGTGTGGTGTTAATGTATATGTACATGTTGTGTTGTGTGTGAGTGATGTGTGTGTATGAAATGTATGTGTATGTGAGTGTGGAGGGGTGTGAATGTATGTGATAGTTTGTGTGTGGTGAGTGCATATGTGTGTATGCGTGTCTAACTTGAATACATATGGGCTTGTAAGCATGGCCTTACATACACAGGTAGAAACCAGAAAAACACTAGATATGTCTTCTGCTGTCATTTCCTGACTGTCTTTAGACAAAATTTCTCTTTAACAAATGATAAGCTTTCTATTTATATTAGTTTGAATGTCCATCTAGCTCCTTGGCTTTTCCATTCTCTGTTCACCACATCTGGGATTGTAACATATACACCCTTGTTTGAATTTTAGGAGTCCTATGTTTTTTAATTCAGCTTCCTATACTTGGCACAACAATTAATTATATCCACTAAGTCACCTTATTATTCAAACAATCTTTTTTAAAACTATTAAGCCATGATAAAGTAAAACTTTATTACAAAAAGTCTAGTTCTTCAGATCTAAAACTCCAGAAAATATGAATGGAAAATATTACTGAGCAATTATCAAACTTAAGTTATCTACTTTTTTATCAACACTGTTTATGAAGCAGAAAAAAAAATTTTATGAGATGAAAGTCATGTATGTTAGATATGTCAGATGTATTAGTTAATTTTATGTTACAGTGGTAAAGAACCATATCCAAGGCAACATACAGAAAGAAGAGTTTCTTTTCACTTATGGTTACAGAGAAATTAAAATTCTTTCTAGCTTCAAGGCATGGTATAAGAAGTAGAAAGATGAGAAGTCATATCTTTATCATCAGTCTGAAACAACCTGAATTCTCAAATCTCGAAGAGTGAAATTCCTTCAGCAAGGCTAAAATAGCTCTCAAAAGTTCAGACCAATGAAGAACCAAGTGTTCAAATATTTGAGCCCAGGGGCGCATTTTCCATTCAAGCCTCTATACAAGACAAGTATATGACAACAAACATATTTTTAGTCATTCAAGTACAACAATGTTGACAAGAAAAGAATTGGGATAAAATTACAAAAGATCTTGTGCTTTATTTGGCATTGAGAGAAAAATAATAGAGTAAATGTTTGGACCTGTAATGAAGATATAAACATGTGGCTCTCTTATTCCTAGGAGTATCTTCCAACAGCCCTCATTTACCCAGACTGAATCCCCAGTAATCTGTAATTACAGCTGCTCATATTGTAGAAAGCAAAGCATAAGAGTGTTAAATTAGCAAAACCAAAGACTAAATAGTCCTCACTTTCAGTCTCTCAATTTGAAAACTACTAATGAGAAAAACAGCCTCAGGAATGTTTCAGAGTTTACTTTAAAAGCTTCAGTAGAGATAGATACCTGCATCTATGTTTTGATACCAGCACTAAGAAGACTGAGGCAGGAGGACCCTAAGTTTTAGGCTTGCCTGTATCACATGATGTGATGCTACTGGAATCAAGAAAATGAGGAGAAAAACAGAAGGAAAGGGAACTAAATTAATCAACCCACTAGCATGTGGAATCTAAGATTAGGCACATACATTAACTTAGAATTTTTACCTGTATTCATACAATCACAAGACTCACTGCCAAGAGTAATTTCCTCAGGTCTGAAATTCTTTATGGAGCAAGAAGAGCAGAGAATGGTTGCAATAGCTACTCCCACTAAGTATGCAACCAATCTAAAAAGCAGTGTGGACGTTTCTTAAGAACGTTTATTGTCTTTAGCAGTACATTATATTCTAATGGATTACATGGAGTTTATGGCACATCATATCCTTGACCTAAAACAAGTAATTTTCTGAGGTAATGTATTATATACCCCAGGTTGGCTTTAAACTTACTGTGTATCCAAATCTGAGTCTATAGATCTCCTCCTTCTGTGTTTACATTCTGATTTTTGAGATTATAAATCTATTCTATCATACATTCTTTAGTATGTTAGTAGAGATAACATCCAGGGCTTCCTCATGCTATAGTCTATCAGGCAAGAACATTTTTAGCTTGGCTATTGGTTTAGTGCCCACAGTTACTACTTCTGCAAGCACATACATATATTCTCAAATCTAGAGTCACTGTACATCCATAAGATTGATCACTTCTAGGAAGTTTAACCATCTGATGTCCATTGTTCAACAGCATTGTGAAGCAGTTGTTAATATATAATGGAAATAATTTCAAATGTAGAAAAAACAACACAATCCTATAGGAAACTAGAAAAGTAGTGCAGAGATGTAAAATTTAATAACGAAAGTAAACATGAATTCTGGGGCAAATAATAACATGTATGAAATAAAATTTCATTACAAGACTTGATTATTTATTGAATCTTCCATACTAAAGAACTAATGTAATTTAAGAAATGTTATTTGGATATAGGTAGAGCACACATAGGACAGAAATTGCATAGCTAATAATCTATAATAGCCACCTAGATAATTTTATTCCTGGATTTGCATTCAAATGTACTTGTAGAATTAAATTACTTCATACTATATTTGCCAAGTAATAAGCCCATAGTAAATTAACTAACAAAGCATATAAAATATAAGACAATAGATGCTATATAATCTTTGTGGCTTTATGTACTTACTGTGTGTACAAGTAAGATAGGTCCCTGTATAAAGGTACTATCTGTCAAGCCTGAAAAATTGAGTTTGATATCCATGACAAACATGGTAGAAGCAGAGAACTGACTTCTGAGATTTGTCCTCTGATCTTCACATGTGCATACTAGCATATATGTGCATATATACATACACAAATCAATAAAAGTATAGTACAAATAAAACAAATACAGGCTATATATTAATGAAAATATCATTCCATAGGATCAAATAATGAATATAAATTTAAGGGACTCAATACCAAAGTATTTGTATATTAATACACATATGATTACATATATATGCACACACACATATATATGTACATATATACATATTATAGACTAAATAGATTATGCAGAGTAAGATTGGGAGACATCAGTGATCCATTTTATAATGATGAGTATACCTACAAAGAAAGTGAAAGAAGAAAAATCATATTTAAATAAATCAGAGTGACCTAGCATCTGTCAAGAGTACTCTATCTGGCACAAACATTTGTTCTCAAGCATACATATATTTCTTAGACCAAGGCACTCATAAGTCATAAACCAAGAAAAACTCAAAAAACTTTAAGAAATTGATCAGGATCCTTGTTTAAACTTGAAATAAATGGTAGTTAAAAATGCAGGTTACGTTCCAGCAGTTCATGAAAAATAATCACATTCTTGAACAACAACAACACAGGGTGAAAAGCAAATGGAAAAAAAATAAAACCTTAATATACAAAGAAACTACACTAGCAAAAATAAAATCACAACTTTATATGATCCATGGAATTCATGAAGAATGCTTTCTGAGGTGTTATTAAATGAGGTGAAAATTTTGCATGCTTGTTAAGTATTCTACCACTGATCTGAACAACCAGCCTTAAATGCAGCTCTAAAAGATAGTTATAGAAATATTTTTACTGCATACAAAGAAACAAAAAGACTAATAATCAAAGTGAAAAAATCAAGGAAGACAATTCAACACCAGATCTTGTAACCCCAATGAGAAAAGTATAATAATTTTGTGATCTAAAGAGATTAAGTCAAAGCAATAAAGTAGCCATATATGACTCAGATGATTCAGAATATAGAAGTGCTATTGTGTCTTATTACAATGTCTTTCATTGACATAATGTGATACTTTTACCAAATACTCAATACTTGTCCTGATAAATTATAAAATTGCTATTGATGTTTCATACTAAAATATAAGATAATTTATAAGGTGTTTATTCACTTATCCCTTTTTAGTTCTTTATTTTTTTTATTTTAGTATATTGATTAATGAAAGCATATAAAAATATCAGAAAATAAATGCTATCTAATCTTTGTAGCTTTAAATAAATAGTGCATGTACAAGTAAGACTGCTCTATGGATAAATGGAGAGCTGTGAAGCCTGAAAAAAAATGAGTTTGATTTTGCCCATTCATTTAGTAAATGGCAAAGACTTTTAGATTCCAGCTGCATACCAGTGAAATGACAATCTTTGTAGGTATTCTAAGATAACTCTATCCTCTCTATTAGAGGCAATTGTTTGCCTGGTCACATTACCTGCCTATTTTAGATTAATTCTTTCTATAAGTTTCATAGAAATTTTAAAAATCCAATATAATATTTCAAATTTTTTAAATTTCTGTATAATTTTTGCTGTTCTTTCATTTTTACAGTTGCATTATGCTTGTAAATTCACAATTATGTTAGAAAGTTTTATTATTTTTACAAAGAACAATCATCCATACCAGTTATATATGACTTAAATGCTATGTGTCAAGTTAAAATATAAATGTTATTTAATAAAAGATTATATTTCACTGAAATAAAATGTCTTCAACTTTGCTTATATGAACATGAAAATTTATCTTCAACAAATCACATTAAAATGACAACATCTTGTACAGTTTGATGTGTTTATAGCTTTACCTGATTAAATTTAGAGGACAAAACTGCTCCCTATAGCATTTTATCTGATGTGAATTCTAACTACTGTTTGAAAGTAGTAAATATGTTCTCACATATATGTAACTGTAAAATTTAAAGCATAATTTTTACTCAAGGTTGATGTTTAATTTACTTTAAGATAAATGTGTAACTACTAATGAAATTCTGTTAAAATATTTAGCATATTCAAAAATCCACAATTATAAAACATTTCTACATATGTCTATGTAAATTTGAGGCCTGAAGTTTCCCTGACCCATTCAGGCCTGCTATCTGGAAGAATGTTTCCTACCCATTGTCCTGCAGCCATTTATAAAATAATTATTCATAGATTTATATTAAACACAAACTGGTTGGCCTATTGCTCTGGCTCATTACCAATTAGTTCTTACAACTTAACTCAGCACATTCTTATTAATCCATGTATTGCCATGTGGTTTCTGACTTACCTGTACTTTTTATCTTGCTTCCTGGACAGCCACCTGCAGCTTTTCGGCCCTTCTTCTTCTTCGTCTATGCTTGAATTTCCTGTCTGCCTTTAAGCTGCCTTGCCATAGGCCAAAAGACCTCTTTATTAACACTTGGTAACAGTGCATATTCACAGAGTACAGAAAGGCATCTCACAGCACTTCGCTTTTTACTGTTTAATCAAAAAAGGTTTCAACTTCAACATAGCAAAATTACATATAACAAAACAACCATCAAGCAATAATTATAATTACAATATATACTTTATTTGTATTTAGCAAAATTAAAGAAAATATTTTATCATCTGCCTTATCCATTTGAGTCCAAAGTTTTATATTAATAAAGTATTAATTTTTTAAAAATTAAGAACTATAACTATTCAATATTCAGTTCCATCAAAGATCACAAAGGGATATAAAATTACTAGAGTAAAAAAGAAGTGCATTGCAAGCAACTTCCAAATTTGGCTACCTAGATAGGCACCCAAAGTTTCTTTGTAACATTGGGCATCCTAGAGGGCCAGAGTCTCTAGCAGACATTTTAGTGAAGCAAAAAAGTTGAAGGACTGTTCCATCCATTTTGGAAAGGTTTGTAAGTCACTTCTCCTTGTGTCCTGCAGAATGTTGGGCAGTCTCTTCAAAACAGAAATCTGAAGGGCCAAATCGGCTTGTTCTGGCAAAGTTTTAGAGATCATTTTTTTATGAGTCCTGCATGTCCAGTTTATACAGCATATACAGCAGTAGGGGAAACAACAACTTCCTGTTCAGGGGCTAAATTTTGCCACAAAGAAAGTTATAATAATATGTTTCTGGCCCAGAATTTCCAGCCTAGCCTAGAGGTTCAGACCCAAAGTCAACCCTGCTACCACTTTGCCCCAAGTAATCACACAAAGACTTATATTAATTTCATGCTGATTGATCTATGGCTTAGACATAGTGCTAGATAGCTTTCTTTTAAACTAATGCATCACTCTTACCTTATTTATACTTGGCACCTTTTTTCAGAGCAGCATGGTTGTCTTCTTTCCTATGTGTCTGCTGGCTTCTCTTTCTGTTGGTGTCTCTTTGGCGTGTCTTTGGGAATCTCTCCAGGTGTCTCTGCTCTGCTCTTCTGTTGCCAGAGTTTTCTTAGTCTTATAGCCCCACCCACACTTCCTATCTCCCTTCTGGCTAATGGGCTTTTTATTACACCAGTAGGAGATACAAATATTCACAATGTTCGTAATCCTGCCACAGAAAGTAAACTCCACATGGAGTTTCTTTGATGCCCATCATTCTCTTGTAGATTGTTGCTGCCAGGCGCAGACCTGTTTCACTGTTCAGGAAAGTCTAATTTTTAAAAACATTTTAAATGCCACACTCTAGGATCTTTGAAGTATTTGAAGATTACCCATCTAATTGAAATATATTTTTGTGTATGTAAAAATCAACTAACAGCTATACATTTGATTATCATAGATGATTTTTAATCTGTTTTACTTAATTATACATAATAATTTTAAATTAGTTACAAAAACATAATACCTTAAACAAGAGTATAAATATATATGATATAACAAAATTAACCTTACATTTGATTAATAAACCAAAATCCATATCAATGTAAAGTATTAAAAACAAGTAGTGGCTTTGTAAAAGGAGATTGAATAATCTACCATCTTACCTTATCATATCTATATCCCTTTTTCTTCTTTAGAATGAGATTGACTATGACAATTAATTATTTATAATGAAAACAAACATTCTTTGGAAATTTGGACATAGCATTCCATACTACTTCCTACAGATGTGGGATGCTGGCAATCTTATGGGGAGCCTGAGACAATTCAGAATTATGGTTAAATATTGGCTGTAGTTCTCTGTGAGGCTGTGTTATCTCAGCCAGTTCCTTTCAGTGAGTTATGGTTGATCAAACCATATTATCCTGGAATCAATCCACAGGTTCTCATCTTCTGTGAAAAAGAAAAGAAAGCAAAACTTCTTTTCCAAAGCAACATATTCATAGCCCCAAAGTTCAAAGTCAAAATATTTAAAAAATATGTATGTTAGTTTAAGTTATCAGCCTTTACAATCAAATGTCTTTCTGCAGTTATCTAACAGTTAAAAAAAAATTCAAAGGAAAATATAATAGCATACATAATCCAGACTGTATTTTCCATCTTTATGTGGCTCATTATACTTTTATTACTCTATTTCCCTTTTTAAAAAATTTTTTTCTACACTTTTATTTTTTCTTCCAAGCCTACATACTTTTTTGTAAACACATTGTAACTCATTTAGAGGTTTTCTTCATTTGAATCTGTTTTATTATGTATTTTCAATCACTTTTTAACCAAGAGAGATTTTAAGTTGCTAAAATGTATAGTTAAGACTGAAGTGCTGCTGACTCCTCAAATCTAAGAAGCAGAATTATGTATCGTGGAACTGTGTTTAAGCCTTAAGGCTGTTTTCCCTATCCCTGCAAGTGGTGACTGAGAGAAGCCTCTTAGTATTACACAGTGCATGAGAGAACCTGAGAAAGCTGACCATGCTGCTCAGTTCATGGGAGCTTCTGGCTGTCTCACAGGCAGCTGCTGAGACACTCTTCTCTAACACTGAGACTAGTAAACCTAGTGTATCTCCATATCTGTGCATTTGTTTTAAAGCTTTTTCATGCCTGATAGTGGGATCTAATCGTAGACAGAAGTTTCCCTGACCCATTCAGGCTCAAGGTCTGGAGAAATCTTCCTAATCCACAGCCCTGAAGATATTTATAAAATAATTATTCAGAGGTTTATATTAACTACAAACTATTTATGATATAGAGAAGGCTCATTACCAACTAGCTTTTACAATTTAATTAATTCTTATTAATCTATGCATTTTCACGTGGCTTGTGGCTTACTTTTACTTTTATATCTTGCTTCTTGGGTAGTCTCTTGCAGCTTCTGTGTGACTCTGCCTTCTATCTCCTTTATATATGCTTGGATTTCCCACCTTGCATAAGCCAAAACAGCCTCTTTATTAACAAATAATAACAATGGATATTCACAACATACAGAAAGACATCTTACATCATAAATTGATAATTTTCAAATCACCTACATTCCAGAAACTATGGTATAACTACTTTGTCTCTGTAATAATTTGATCAAGATAATAAACAACATGAACTAATAAAAATATTTTTAACTCTTCTGCTAAGCTGATAGATTTAGAAACATTCATATATTGCACAGATATAAGACCACTAAATAAATTATGGCAGTATTTAGATATGCCTTATTAACAAGTATTTTTTACTTTATATAGTCTTTCTTTCAAGTTATGGTTAATGTACTCCATTTATTTCTTTGGGAGGTGAATTATGATTTCAAGACACCCTTAAATTCACTAAGTAGCCAATAATTATTTTTTAAAGTTTAATCTTTATGCCTCTATATTGAAAATAAATGTGTTGCACCATGCTCAACTTGTTTATTAAGTCATGCTTAGTGTATTTATTAATGTATTTGTTTAAAATGCCTTATAGCCAATAGTAGCAAATGATAGTATATGAAAGAAAAATGTTTGAAACTAAAAAAAATATTAATATTGTGTTAGAAGCAGTATGCAGATATCTAAGGCAGAATACACATGATATTTACTTGTCAAGATTTTTTTAAATATCTAATGCCTTAAAGTATGCAAATATTATTATACCTTTCAATAAGTGATCTGGCTTGTGCTATATATATTTTAATGAATTAATTTTTTGCACAGTATTACATACATTAATTAATTAATAAATAGTCAAATAAATGACTACACAATCAAATAAGCCTAAGAACAATAGGTAAAATTTAAAATTTACTTGCTTATTGAGTTTTCACTCTTGCACTGCAAGAAAAAAGAAAAATGAAACACAATTAAATTTTATGCTTTATGAACCTCAAAATAATATACAGAGTTATCATTTTATTCATTCTGTCTTTTTTGCTTAGCATTTGTAGATAGGTTTTCTCTACTAAAGGAAAATACTCTATGTTTAAGCCAAAATAAGACATAAATATACTTCTGTTTATAAAAATATATGAGGTTATTTTAAAACAAATGATGGTATAACTTTTTAGACATATTTTGTGTTTATGTATACATTTATTAAGTTTGTAATTAAAAGAGAATTGTATCATTTTCTTCCTACCTTCCATTCTTCAGCCTTTCACAATAAGTCTCCCTTGAAATTCTCCCATGTACTCCTACTCTTAAGTTGATGGCCTTTTTAAATAATTATTGTTACATATGCACATGTAAATAAAGAGACATATGTATACATATAAAATACATGTAAACACAAATTGCTGAGTTTATCTTTGTTGTTTGTGTGGGTATGTATGGTTTCAAGGCTGAAAAAGCTATATTGGACAACCAAATGAGGAAGTTCATCTCTAAGAGGGTGTAATTCTCATTCTCCCATAAGTCATTATTTGCGTATAGTTCTTTATCTAAACATGGGACCCAGAAAAATTTTAAGGGTGAGAAATCTTTCCTCTCATAGCAAATAAGACTCTCTTCTTTGCTTTTATAAATGAGAGATATGTAGTTATTTTATCATTGTTCAATAACAACATGTCTTTTGGTATTGTCACTCTTATGGTTTGTTAATATAGCCATTTCTATGAAATATAGTTTCACAAAAGACCTCCTGGTAGGCTTTTTACAACTTTTCTGTCTCTCTTCCCTGATGTTCCCTGAGCTGTAGATGCACGAGCTAAACTGTGTTGCAGTTATATTCCTTGAGTTTGGGACCATTGGTCTCTGTACTGTTTCCAGTTGAGATTTATTATTATAATCTCCAGTTTGGAAGGCTTTTGATGACTGGTGGAGGTTGAAGACTTCCTGTGGCTTGATAGCTTATCTTAATAGCTTGACCAAAAGGGGTTCCTTTCCTCCAACAGAACATTTTGCTTTTACCTATTCATATCTGGACAATGTCCTTGGGTCTGGAAGACTGATCTTATCTGAAAGCTATCTCTAAACCAGTTGCCTGATTTATCTTTATCTTGACCTTTGTCACAGATTCCTGCTGAGAAAACTTGTGCTTGGTGCTCTGCTATAGGACCCTACTGCCACATACTAAGCCTTGAGATAGAAGCTTGTCACTTATAGAAAATAAGGGTATGTCTCCCAGGCTCTCCAATCCTATACTTTGAAATAAAGTTGAGCTGAATCACCAAAGTATGGCTCCAGGAGGTGTGTCTTCATTTTTACCTACAGCCATCTTGCACCTATTCCCTCCTCATAGACCAATAAAGCTAATGATTTCAGGGAAGAAACAGAGCTGTAAGCTTCATTAGCTCTAAAGACAATCTTCTTTTGTGTGGGGGTGATAGCTTCACTTATCAGTAGGTATAAGAATTTAGAATGTAGAAATAATGGTGATTTAGCAACATAATAGTAGTATATTCTTTTCTAAGTTTTATAAATTTTATGACCTCATTAGCCCCAGGAAGCTGACTGGGTTTTTAGTATCAGCCTTTTTTTCCTTTTTCTTGAATGAGCTTCAATGAGCCTTAATTCTAATAAAACATGTTTTGTTGCCATTGGCACATGATATGCATTATCTTGTCATGCTGGTAATTGGCATGCCTCATAGTTACTGTATTTAGGTAAGACAGTTCAATTGTTTCTTTCCCTTTGAAGGATTCATAGTATTTTCTGGAACCATGGAATCCTTAGGAAAGACTTTCATGTCAAATTCAGCTATAATCATCTGGGCTCTTCATTTAAAGTCAGTAGTGTCTTCAGCAATAAGAACTGAGCTTCATCCCCTGAAAGACAACAAAAATTTCAAATTAATATATGTTTGTCATTTTTTGTTTGTTGTTGGGTATAAATTTGCATACCCAACGTATTGGGAGACAAATATATGAAGAGTCAACATGAATTAAATACATGTTAATTTAAAATAAGCCTTAACAATATAACTTTTTATAAAAAAACATTGGTCTACTTTTTTAAAATTTATTTCTAATTCTCCTAACAACCTTTGATGACAGAGAAGTGAGAATGAATACTCAAATACTGTCTTTTCTACATTTGCTTTCATTCAACAGACATCAAAATATACAGGAGAGATTAAAATACAAGAAACTATTAATGTAGTAATGTAGCATAAAACAAACTGACAGACCCTCTTGGAAATAAAAATCATAATGTGTTTGTTAAATTCTAAACCCATTAATAGTATAGTAAATGGCACAATGTCACCCAAATAAATTTATTGAACTTTTCAGAAAGAATAAAGTTAAATTTAAAAAGAATAAAAAGATAAATATAGCACACGAAAATATATTCTATTTGGTATTATAATAAATACTTCAAGCCAGATATTGAGGAAAAGCTGAAATATTAGAGACACAGAATTAAACCACAGCCACTTCTAACTCAATCAACTTTTGAGCCTGTCTCTAGGAATCCTCTGATTCGAAACCTCTCCATCTTCAGATGAAAAAAAGAAGTGCCAAGCAAACCTGAACTCCTCCCTTTTATCTCTCAACCTAGCTATCTTACTTCATGATTCAGCTTTTTTAGAGGTAGAATTAAGGTGTGTGCCACTACGGCCTGGCTCTGTTAGGCTTTGAACTCAAGAAATCCAGAGGGATCTTTGCCTTTCAGTGAGATTAAAGACCTAGGTCACCACTACCTGAACTTCATTTCTAGGTTCTGTGAGTGATTCTATCCTCTGGTATTCCAGATTATTTTTATAAAATATAAAAAGTCTATATTTGTACTGTTTAAGTTAATGTCTAAAATCTGTATAGGAGGGCAGGATACAAGATTAATTAAAAAAAAAACAAAACAAAACAAAAACAGTAGCCCTCCTATACACTAAAGAAAACAGGGCTGAGAAAGAAATAATTGAAACATCACCTTTTATAATAGATAAAAATAGCATTAAATACCTCAGTGTTACTATAACCAAAGAAGTAATATCTGATTGAATAAAACTTTAAACCTCTGAAGAAAGACATTAAAATGAATATAAGAAAATGGAAAGATTTCCCAAATTCCTGGATAGGTAGGATCAACATAGTGAAAATGGCATTTTTACCAAAAGCAATCTATAGATTCAATGCACTTCTCAATAAATCCCAACATAATTTTTAAGACATTGAAGGAACAATACTCATTTTCATTTGGAATAACAGGAAAGTCAGAATTGCCTAAACAATTTTGCTCAACAAAAGAACTTCAGGAGGTATCACCATCCCCAACTTCAAGTTGTACTAAAAACAACCTGGCACTGTCATAAAGACAGACTTTTGGATCAAGGGAATTGAACTGAAGGCCCTGACATTCACTCATACAATGACAAACACCTGGTTTTTGACAAAAGACCAAAAATATCCAATAGAAGAAAGATAGTATCTTCAACAAATGGTGTTGTCCTAACTGGATAATAGTGTGTAGAAAAATGCAAACAATTCCAAACCTATAACCCTGCACAAAACTCAAATTCACCTGGATCAAAGACCTCAAAATAAACCCAGCCACACTGAACCTGATAAAAAAGTAAGTGGGAAATATCCTCCAATGCATTGGCACAGGTGACCACTTCCTAAGTATAAAATCAGTGGCACAGACACTAAGAACAACAATGAATAAGTGGGACCTCCTGAAACTGAGAAGCTTCTGTGAGTTCAAGGACACAGTCAATAAGACAAAATGACAGCCTACAGAATGGAAAAAAGATTTTTACCAACCCTACAAGTGTCAGAGGATTGATCTCTATAATATATAGAGAATTCAAGAAACTAGAGCTCAAAATCCTTAATAACAAAATTTTAAAAATGGGGTTCAGAACTGAAAAGGAAATTCTCAGCAGAAGAATAACAAATGGCTGAAAGGCACTTGAAAAAGTGCTCGACATCTTTAGCCATCAGAGAAATGCAAATCAAAACAACTTTGACATACCACCTTACACCTGTCAGAATGGCTAAGTTTAGAGACACAGATGACAGCCTATGCTGGGGAGGTTGCAGAAAAAGGGCAACACTCCTCCATTGTTGGTGAGAGTGTAAGCTTGTTCAGCCACTCTGGAATGCAGTATAGCGGTTTCTCAGAAAACTGGGAATCAATCTCCCCAAGGATCCAGCAATGACAGTACTGGGCATATACCCTAAAGACGCACATTTGCACTCCAAAGGCATTTGTTCAACTATGTTCATAGCAGCATTACTCGTAATAGCAAGAACCTGGAAACAACCTTGTTGTCCCTCAACAGAAGAATGGATTAACAAACTGTGGTACATCTACACGATGGAGTACTACTCAGCAGTAAGAAAAAAATGATATCCTAAAATTTTCAGGCAAATGTGTGAATTTGGAGAATATCATCCTGAGCAAGGTATCACAAACTCAGAAAGATAAGCAGGGAATGTACTCACTCATTAGTGGGCTTTCAAAAAGAAGAAAGATATCATTGTATACAAGAGTTCAGTACTAGAACATAGCTAAATGACACAGTGCCTAATTTCTTCACTGATAGCCTCTGGCAGGGATGTGGGTGAGGAAAGACTTGTTTTATTTATGGGTCTGTTCACAGGGTGTTTAATTATGCTCCAATAAGTAAATGATCTGCTTGAATGGGTGTTTTTGTAAATGGGGAGATCATAAGTATAGTTATGAATCTAAGAGGACTGATATCTGAGGTTGATAGAGTGCATGATGTAAAATCACCAAACAAACAAACTATATATGTGTGTGTGTGTATATGTGTGTGTGTGTGTACAAAATAAATATTAGTGAAATAGTAAGAAAAAAATATTCTGAAACTGTGTCAGATATTTCTCAACGGGATTTTTCTGCAAGGTGAGAAGAAGCATTTTTTCTTAAAGGACTCACCATGGGAGCTTCTTAAATTCTCTGCCATACTGGTCCCTAGTCCTTTCAGGGAGTCTGAACAGCACTTAGTATGAGTGTTTGGTTTGCATCTGCAAAATCTACTGAAGCCACAACGTCTAGAATATTGTGGCTTTCTGTAGTTCCTTTAAAGAAAAGAGTTGATAAGAACAAAACAATTGTTCTGAAAATAAAAAAAAAAATCTGGCATAATAAAATGTTCAAATAAAATTCTTTGCACACCTTCCGACACACTTTGCTAAGCTGTCAACCAATAGTATATAAATACTAGCTTCTTAACCAGTTGAGTCTTTTCTAGAGATACTCTCACAATTTTAATCTAATCAAAATTTCTCTAGTCTATATTTGTCTGAAATAAATCATAGTTACTGATATCCTCAATTATTTGTACATGTTAATTTTTAATGTACGTATCCATTTAATTGTCTGTGCTTTTCAGTTACATGGTCAACTTATTTCACTGTAATATTTAATTTATTAAATATTATTGTTCTACCTGGCTATTCTTCCAGAAGTTCTGAGTTCAATTCTCAGCAACCATATTGTGGCTCACAACCATCTATAATGGAATCAGATGCCCTCTTCTGGCATGCAAGCAAACATGTAGACAGAACATTGTATATATAACAAATAAATAAAGATTTTAAAAAAGATGTTAATAGAAACACAATTTAAGAGTGTGAGACTTGGGCTGGAGAGATGGTTCAGTGGTTAAGGGCACTGACTATCCTTCAGAAGTACCTGATTTTGATTCCCAGCAATCACATGGCAGCTAACAACTGTCTGTTATTCCAAGATCTGACACCCTTACATAGTTATACATGCAGGCAAAACACCAATTCACATAAAATAAAAATAAATATTAAAAATGTTTTTTTACAATATAAAACAAAGATAGCTGGATAGAATGTGAATGACCAATTTAAAAATAGATAGAACTCACAATAATGACTGCATTGAATAAGTAGGCAAAATCTAGACAGATTCAGGGCTCTATCAGTAAAGCTGAAAAGTGAATATTCATTAATTTCAGTTGTGTAGAGCTGAGTAAAGTTAAAAGCACTTTAGTTAAAATGGGATAAACTGATGGTATGTAGATCTCTGTGAGAATGAGGATCACGTAAATGTCCCAGATTGAAGAACGTTTACAGAAGATGATGGCACTGTTTTAATACAGAAAGTAAACATGTGACAAACATCACTTAACCTAAAGGCATGGACAGTGAAACAGAAGGTACCCTGGGCACACTTCACTAGTGGCTTTTTTCTCCACTCCTAAAATGAAAAGTTGTGTTCTCTGATGAGAACCAGAGCAGTGCTTACTGGCTGCTCAGTAGTTACTCTGAAACACTGGGAAGAGAGAATAAATAAACTTCTGTTTCTGGGGATGGGAGGCAATAAATCTTTGACCTAAACAACAACTGGCAATTTGGAGAGATAGCTCAGGGAGTAAGAATATATACTACTCTTGCCGGGACCTATATTCAGTTCAGAATCACCTATTACTTAATTTACAAGCGATTTGATATTTTAATTTGGACTTCAAGGGCTTCAGTGTTCACAGTTTACATCCTCTCTCTCTCTCTCACTCTCTCTCTCTCTCTCTCTCTCTCTCTCTCTCTCTCTCTCTCTCTCTCACACACACACACACACACACAATTAATTAAAAATAAATCATTAAAAATAAATAAAATTACAGCTGGGTTAAAAAAAATTCACGCTGTGAAGCTGTGTTTCTTCCAAATAGAAGCATGGAAGTATTCCTTTCAGAAGGGATCGGTAGTCTCAAGAGATTCAGCAGAATTAAATAAGATGTCACATGTTTAGAAAATATGATTTTGGAACATTCCCAAAGGCCTCTCTTAGCTTTATTAGAGAAATAAATTGATACTGAGAGAGGAAACAAAGAGCAGCCCAAATGTATAGATCATAGGTTCCTTGGCTGTGGAGCTAACTGAAAGCTGTTCAGAGCGTCAGAACTTTTAGGTTTTGTGATTATCACCCCAAATATTCTAATACAAGAACCTTTCAGAAAGAGTAGAGTCAGTGATTCTATGATAATAGTAATTATGTATATGCATTAAAATCTACTAGGCAAATTTGTTTCCCATGAAGATATTGCTTAACCATTCTGAAAAATCGAAAATTTATGTTGAGTAAGGAATGGTGGAGCTAATATTCCAATTATTTAATAAATAGTTTACAGACAAAGAAGGAAGGGTTATAACACTTTGATAGTGGGTACATGTTGTAAATATTACTTTGAGCTTATATTTATTTATCTGTAGTTACAGATTCATAAATAAATATGTATAGATTGTAGAACATTAAAAATATGATTTTAGGTATAATATAATAACAGGACAATTTATAATAGATAGATGAGAGACGATGTACATGTAGATTGACATACTTATTAGTAAACACACATATGCCCCCTCCTCTCAAGTACAGGGATTAAGGTACAATGATATTGTATGCATCAATAATCACACTAAGTTTTCATTTATTGATTTTATAGTATTATCCATTAAAATGTTATTCATTGTGACAATTAAAAAAATTTGTAAGGTAGGCATAAAAACTAATAGAACACTGGAATGAAAGTAAACACTCTTGAAAAAATCAGTTATGTGAAATGGACATAAAAGCCAATTATGTTTCTAAAATATATTTCTAGTCTTTTGCAAATAAATGTTTTGTATATAAGCAGAGTTGGTTTCCTTAAATATAAGAGAACAGATACCTATAATGTGATCTTTAACACTGATTTTGAAATAGAGGTAATTAGCATAAGCATGCATACATTCAGATAATTGGATGCCGAATTAATTACACATGTATGCAAGTATGCATAAAATGTATGGCCTAGCTACATATATATTATTTTGCTAACCAGTGTCAAGCACTGTCACTCACTCACTGGTAACAATTTACACCTTTGCTATTTAAATCTTAGAATCTTACATCATTCTTGGGACTGAGAAAAATGACATTAAGACATTAAGAGAACAACTTATTATGGAAATGGCTTGAGGCTGATTATTTAGTCACAGGCTGAAACACTCAGTATTTTTATTATACTATTTTAAGAAGCCAAATAGATCTGAAATTATCAGAGATGTGTTGCCACACTCCAAAAGTAATTATTCTCAGAACAGTGCTTAGTTAATTAAAGGAAATAAAAGTAAAAGCTTGCTGTCAAGGATCAATAATCACAAAAAGAAATGAATATTATTCAATTTCTTAATAACTGCTATGGAAAAAAATTGAGTGGCATTAGAATTTAACATCCTAATGTCACCATTGACTAATGGAAGAATACTAACAATTTAGAAAATAGAGTTCAGAAAATGAAATTATTTCTGCTGTTATGATTTTAACTTTCTTATTATCTGTGACTTTTATTTATTTCATGTATTATAAAGAAGTATTATGAAAGCTACAGTGATATGTTTGTAGAGAAATAACCACATATATAAGTTTTGAGCATGTCAGAACAGCCATCCATATCTCCATAAGATACTGTATCTAATCTGCCTATTGAGTGCAGCAAATTACCCAGTACAAACTTAACACAGACATGGAGCAGCCATCTATAAACTGACAAAAAATAATTGTAGTAAAATAAAAAAGTTTCAAAAACAAATATTCCATTAACTTGTAGGGGTATTCTATATTCTTATTTCTTTGCTGTTTATTTCTTTGGCTTAGCTTGCTTTTCTTTAAAAAAAAATGCTAAATTATCAAACTAAAGAAAGAGATAACTTTTTAAAAAAGATAAAATAACAAGTTCCTTTACTATAGAGGAGGTGAAAAAGAAAGGTTCCTCATTGTCAGGGAGATCTTAATAATGAATAAAATGGCAGAGTATTGACATTGCAGGAGTAGAAATGTGAATGAAGTTTCCTCCTGCCAAGACACTTTTCTATTGTTATAGCTCCTAGGGTTCTGTTTAGAAAGGCATACTGGGTAATAATAAAAACTCAGAAAAAAAAGGGGTACTGACACAAAATGAGAATTGGGGTGTGTGCATCCACGGGAGGGGTTAGGAAAAGAAAGAGGAATCAATGTCATTATATTTTAATTTTTAAATATAAATTAATTGAGAAATGAAGTGACTCAGCTGGCAATGGAGTCAAAAACTCTGAAATAAATGTGTTACATTTGAATTCAGATAAAAAAGAGCCAAAATCTTTTTCAATTTTTACTCTTATTTTTTTTTTCCTTCTGCACATTGATCTACAAGTGAACATAAAAACCAAGGTGGTTTCAGGGTTTGTGAGAGAGAACATTTGATTGGAAGAGCTCACACAGGAGGAATGGGAGATATCAGAAACAGCCAAAATGTAAAAGAGACTGTGCACTGAGAAGAATGGGGGCTCCATCACTGGAATTCAAAAGAAATGAGAGCTCTCTTTTCTCTACAACTTTCATAGTCATCTTGGGAGCTCTAGATGGTGCCTTGATGTTAGAAAGGTAAAGAAAGCATATATACTGACTTAGAGTAAAGAAATAGAAATCTATTGTTTTCCATAGATAACATAATGGACTATGGAAAATGCCAAAATACTTAAAACAGATCCCCTGGACTAATTAGTAATTATATGTAGTTTAAAAAACAATAGCATAATCCAATCAGTCTGCATCTAAAATATTCCTATTATGAAACATTACCAAGGCTATGAACCAGGAGTAACACTCACATACAAAGGATATTCATAGACAAAGAGAAAACAATACTTTTTTAAGAAACTGCCAGAAGTCTTATGAAAAAAATTTGAGAGTATTTGTCATTAGAATTTACCAAAGGCAATTGAAAGAAAGATAAAAATACATCAGTGGATCCAAGGAATTAGTATAGAAAGAATAATGAGAACAGGAATATTTGTAAAGCTGAAAAACGTATTCTGCATGACACTTTGATGGTTAATATGAGTCCTATTTGCACAAACTATTAGTTTGAACAATTAAGGGCTTAAACTTAATATAAACTAGAGACATAATAATACCAAGTGATTCACTCTTTTAGAATTGTTGAGATGTTGCATGAGATTTAAAAATGGAATACATGGGGCATCTCTCCAATTTCCCCTTAATTTTTTTGAAACATTGCTTTAAAAATTAAACCTATCAGACTCAAGAGAAAAGAATTTATGTTCTATACTTAATGATAGTATACAAGGAAAAAACATCTACATCTACGTTTTTGGTATTAATAAGAGTAAAACAGCTCTTCCTGTAGGCAGCCTGAGATGATCTGTGAAGATGGTTAGTTATTGTCTTGACCCAGAAAACCCTACAAAAATCATGCAAATCAAGAGGATCAAATCTTCCCGTTCACTTTAAGAACATCCGTGAAAATGCCCAGGCCATCAAGGGTATGCATATACGAAAAGCCACCAAATATCTGAAAGATGTCACTTTATCCCATAACTCCAGAGAAGAAGCTTCTTGTATTTCTATAAATTCAAGGCTACATGTCTTTAATCCAAATCTAGATGAGATAAAATATTTAAGGGCTGTAGAAACTAGGCAGACACAGAAGCCACTGGGAAAGTGACTAGAAGAATCTACTGACAAAAACAACTAACAAAAATACCAAAAACAAAACTAAAAAAAATTACAAGACAACTAAATAAAAATTAACTCTAATACTTCCTCTCTAATATTTCAGCCTTCCCCCAATATTTAACTCTAAATCTCATTTATACTACTAGTTGTTTGTAATTTTTTAATTTTGTTTTTATTAGTCTTTCTTTCTTTCTTTCTTTCTTTCTTTCTTTCTTTCTTTCTTTCCTTCTTTCTTTCCGGTCTGCCACCTGCCCAGGCAAGGAATAAGATATTTTAAGAAAACTCTTGTCTCCCTTAATCTATGTCTCAGAATTTTATTTTTCTCCATTTGTTATTCCAAACAAAGTTTCTCTGTATTAGAGCTCTGCTTATCCTGTAACTCTATAGATCAGGCTAGCCTCAAATTCAAAGAGATTAGCCGCCTTCTGCCTCCCAAGTGCTGGGATTAAATGTATACTCTATCACTGCTCTGCTGTCTCAGACTTTTAAAACAATATACCCAAGAAACAGGAATTTCTTTAGGAACCTCATGCTGGGAGAGGAGAATACCTGGTCTAGCATAAAGGAAAACTTTTCTTGGGGAAAGAGATTTCACAGAGTCCTGACAACTTGCCAGGCCACCTAGCTGCAGACATTGGAGTCTAAACAATGATAAGCTGGACCAGACCTGATGCGAGATTGCTTATATGTGCCTAGCTGGAGTTCTACCTCACTTCAGTACCTTATAGACAGACTTCAGATTGTTCATTGGATCTATTTGTCCTGTAATTCTACCTTTTCTGTTTCTGACTACTAACTTGTCCACTGTATATGGTTGAAGGAGGATGAATTGCCAACTTTGGATTATTGGAATACAAACTGTGAACCCAAGTCCTCTAATACTACCATAACAACAAGAAATATAAGATTGGTTTAGATTATTTGAAGAGTCGGTATGAAAGCAGGTAAAGTCCCTTTAACTGATGATCATTCTTATTGAGATATCTATAGGAAAGCCATGCTTGTCTCTATTGCTGATAATAAAATAATTAGACTGCAGCTACTGCTCAGACCACAATGCCTTGAAGTAGCCTTTTTCCTTGCACAGATACCATTAGGCAACAACCCACTGAGACATTGTGAATCCTTCCTAACAGACTTCCAAGTGCCAGAATTTCTCACTGGGGACATGAGGAGGGATTGATGGTGATACATTCTCTGCTTTCTATGCCTTTCACATTAAACCCACATCAACCTCTCACTAGTCAAATGGCATATATATATATATATATATATATATATATATATATATATATATATTCAATTCAGCTAATGTGCCTTTAGTAAATTCATAGCTTTTTAATTAAAATAATAAGCATTTTCTCTAAGTTGTTGTTTACATGATACTATATAATCTGAAAGAAAACATTACAATCATTCTGTGTTCCATGTTAAAAGGATAACCACCACATTTGATATTTGATTTTTTTACCAATCTGAAATTTAGTGGTTTCTATGGGACTTCTAGGGTACTTAATCTCATACTAGTTATTGTATACAAAGAGGACTTCATGACTGACATCACTTGGATTTTAAAGTTCTGATCTGAGGGCTTTAACACAGTCCTGCTTTGTCAGTTTGTCAGTCCTTTGAGAAAGTTTATATCCACACTTGACTCTGGACTACTTTGGAAATGTGGACTGTCAAAACAAAATAAATTTTAATTGCTTGTTGAAGTAACTAGGTTATACAACATCCACTGTAAGGTCACTCAGCAGTATGCACAGTTCTGTTTAAACCTGAGTAAACTTTTTATTCAGTGCTTATCATTTCTTGATTCATTTGAGACTTATGTTTAAAGTCATAATATTGGATTTTCATTTAACTTGCAAAAAACTAGTATAATAAGCATGTTGCTGAGGTATCAGATCTATTATATACCATCTTTTGCCTTTCTCAACCTGATGATAGTATACTCTTGTGAAAATTATTTTAAGATGTGCTATATTTGTTTTGTTTATGTTGTGATGCAAAATGTGTTATATTCTTTGATGTTGCATTTGTTTAACTTTGTAAAGTTGTATTACTTTACCTGAAAAAAAAATAACCTGATTGGTCTAGTACAAAGCTGGTCAATGGCTTGGCTTGGCTAGAGACTAACAAAGCTGGACTTTAGAGATAACACATAGGACAAAAACACTAAAGATGAGGGAGAAGTGAGCAAAGAAGAACACCCAGACACACAACCAGCCAGGGAGTGAGAAGGAAAGATATATATATATATATATATATATATATATATATATGTAGAAGAAAAAAACCTAGAGACAGAACAGTTAAAGATAAAGGGGAAATTTAAGTTAGAATATCTGGTTAGAAATAAGCCATGCAAAGGCTGGGCATTTATAAATAAGAATAAGTCTCTGTATATTTATTTAGGAGATGAGTGCTGAGCTCCCAAAGAGGTTAAAAAAAAACCCCATCAACTATATATAGTATAATTTTGATTATAAATAAAGCTTAAGTATAAGACTTAAAAATAGATTGAGAATGAGAAAACATCCACTTTCTTTTTTGTGTTCCAACTGTTTTAATGCAAAGGAAAATGGCCACTAAGGAGTTAGCCTCAAGGTATCTCCCCATCTTGTCTAATTCTGTTAATGAAAATGGTATAAAATGTGCTGTCACATATGTTAGTTAATTATAAAGTCAAAACTGGAGCACAAAATTATCCTTATTCCCCAGAAAATCACAACCTAAAGATATTCTAAACACCAGTTTTATGATTTTACTGAAAAATAAACAAAATTCACTGAAACTCTATGTCTGAACTTTGTTCTAGAATTAAGATAAATATTAAAGTTAGTCAGAGGAGGAAACATTTTGGAAATTGTTCTAGAAATTTAGTAATCAAAGAAATTGTAGTGATCTCCTTATGGGATCAGCATGAACTTCACAGTATGGAACTGGGAAACCATGCAATGAATATTGCCACTCAGATCAGTTCATTCAAGATTAAGTTTTTTTTTTTATTAGTTTGTTTTCAGTTCGTTAATTTTATTTTGACTTTTGGCTTAGTATCACCTAAAAATTATTACCAATGTTTTCTGGTTGCTGTCTTCATTCTCCAGGTCTACCAAAGGTCTACTGATACTGTGTGACCCAAAGCTCTCACAATAAATTAAGTTATTAAAGTATTCAGTAGGGACCTATAGCAGTCAGACAAAGTCTCTGGATTAAACA
Source organism: Sigmodon hispidus (assembly GCA_004025045.1). Taxonomy (NCBI): domain Eukaryota; kingdom Metazoa; phylum Chordata; class Mammalia; order Rodentia; family Cricetidae; genus Sigmodon; species Sigmodon hispidus. The sequence continues at coordinate 34,978 of PVIH01008912.1, read as the reverse complement.
TTATTAGAGATTGCTATCCCAGGGTAAGAACAAAGGCCAGGTATCTGTGGGACAAAATAAAATTATTTACTACATAGTGGATAATTTTAAAAAAAGGCACAAAACTACTTCTAAAATTTGAACATTTCATTCTTCTTTTCAGTTGTATCTAACTATGCTGATTTTGCAAAATATTAATGACCCCTGGCCAGTCTGAAAAGTAGACCTTTTATTCAGCATCTTAGAGAGGACTGTAGGATAGTAGTAGTTCATGCAATTCAGGGTACATTACCAAAGACACCTTCATCTCTTCTGCTTTCAGAAGAATATCTATTCCTTCATTGGAACAATACTTTAAATTTTTATTATAATAAAATAACAAAAATTTAATAATTGAAAGGTAGAAGTGTATCCTGGCTTCTGATCAAGTTGTTCATTAAACACCAGACAGTAATGAGGAGAGATAAAACTATCCAACTTTGTCTGTCACAATCCCTTAGAACTGTTATAGAATCTACTTAAAGAGATAAACCATGATAAATGTTTTTTTTTTCAGGAGTGCTACATGGTTTTATTTTGTTGTTATTATACTTCAAATGTATAATAACAAATACTACAAGCTAGCAATTTGCTTCTGTCTTGTAAAATATAGCACATTGTTCCTATAAAAAATGGCTATCATAAAATAAAAATGTTCACGCAAATACTAATTTATTCCTTGAAAGTATTTAGACTAGTCATATTTACTTGTCAGAATTCTTACCTATTACAAGGATAGCCTAAGCATTTTTTTTAATGGGACAAGGAAATCTTTGCAAATAGGAACACACTGTGTCCTGCCTGAAAAATCCACAAAGAACTGCTTTCTACGTTCATTGAAATAGATGAAGGCAACCCCATAGATGTAAAGTCTCTATTGATTTTGCAGATAATCGTTAAGACCCTATGAGGATAGCAAACATGAATGTGGCAGGTTGGCTTCATCTACTTGCTTTGAGCTTTCATGACAATATTCTTAAAGTAATGCTCTAATAAATAATAAATGGAGTTGGTGCCAACATTATTAATCAGAATAATCAGAAATAGCATTTTATCTAGTTCAAAATATGCAAGAAACTAAGATAGCATGGAAAAACGTAAATATTTAAGGCAGACAATTTTTAAATAATCACTCAAATTACTACATGCATTATACTAGTTTTTTCCAAGGTTGACAAGGATGTTTATGTAATTCATTGCTACATTTACCAATAATGCTTTAAATAATACATCTCAATACAAGGACTGCAAAGATTTACGACTGTCATTCTTACAGACTGTCACTTACATAATCTCCACTACTGTAGATCCTTGGAGCAATTTACTCTCCCTACAATATCCATCTCAAGCTGCTCCTGACAATCCAGTTGACACTTCAAGGGCAAAGTATGTAGATGCAAATGTGAAGCTCTCATTGTCTATTGTACTGTGAAGAATAAGGTCCTTTGTATTCAAGATGCACAACTTTTATTAAATAAATGTAAGTGAGTAGGCTGAAATGTTTAAATAGAAAGTAGAGCACAATTTCAGAAACATCATTATTCTGTAAAAGAAAAAAAAATAAAATGGACTCATATAGATGAGAGCACTAGATACAATTTGTCTAAGGATCTTGGGGATAGTAAATCTCAAAGAGAACAGGTTTTCTTCCAGTGGTGCTCCCTTAGCCTTAGAGGAAATGGTTGGAGCACAAAATTTCTGGCTCCATAGAACCAGAGTTCCACTTTTCCAAAAATAATGACTCAGATGCTTATATTAATGTCATGCAACTTGGCCTATGTTTCATAAATATGGCTACAGAGCTCTTTCATCTTAATTCGACCCATTTTTCTTAATCTGTCCTGCCACGTGACCCGTGGTTTACCTAATCTTTTGCGTGTTTCTTTCTAGGCAGCTGGATCATTTCTCTCTCAACTCCACCCTTCTTCTCCTACCTATGCTTCAGGTTCCCTACCTATTTTTCTTTTCCTCTATTATGCCTTTTGTGGCCTAAACAGTCCGTTATTCACAGCATATAGACATCCTACATCAGAAGGTATAAATATCCTGTTTAGGGCTGATCATTCAGTTGTCATTTATTCCCAGCTTTTTTGAAATATAAAGTATCTCTGCATTTATTGCTGTTTGTTGTAAAAAGAAGTTCCTGTATTTCAGATAGGAAGCATTTTTCAATGATATAATAATAAATACTTAAAATGAAGCCCTGTGTTGTGATAAATTAACTAAGTAACAGTTTAAGTTAATCCCTAGCCACTAAGACATCCTGACTTATTAAAAATCTTCTTCTTAGTTTCATAATTCCAGATATGAATTCTCTAGCAAAAAAAGAATCCTATCCACTTTAATAAAATTAGATAACAGATACCAATGAAATATAAAAAATCATGAGTATATATTTAAAAACCTATATCATACAAATTAGAAATGTTCAAAGTAATTGATAAATGTTTATCTGCATGTGACATACCAAATTAAATAAGAAATCTAAATGGACCTATATAAATAACAACTATATTAAAATGACAACACTAAGTACCATTTTTAAAGGGAAAGATCAGATAAATTTACTGCAGAAAGCTACCAGAACTTTACAGAACTTCCTCATTTGATATGAGTAATTTTAGTTTCTTTCTCCCATTACTCAGGCAGTTTCATGAACTGGTGATACTGCACAGCCATCCCTCATTGGTTTGGCATGATCTAGACCTGTGACAGCACAGCATATGTTGCTTGGCCCTAAGGCAAACTTTACGTTGGGTCATAAGGAATTAAAAAAATTTATGTGCATGCTTTGACAAATTGTTTGAACCAATTTTCTCAACCCTATGGACTTGTCCTACTACATATCCATTCTTTTTAATTTTATTATATGGGCACTCAGTGGGAGTCAGAGTTCTTTCCCTGACATTGTCACCCTTGCCTCAGAAGAGCTCAGCATGTGGACTGTATCTGTCTTAGGTTGGCTTCTCTAACAAACTCTTGGCCATCATTAACTATTAGTCCTTTAAGAATATCCATCTCTTGGGGGGGTCGTACTGAATGGAGAGGATCAGACAGTACTACCTTTGAATTTTAGAGAGCTAAGTATGCATAACCTACTGTGGAAGGCTACAAGTTAAATATCTAAGAGTCTTAACACATATAGAGTTGCCTTAAAAGCTACCCATTGTTTCCTGATGTGCTGGAGAAGACACCTTAAAAAGAAGAAAAATTAAAAGTACCACCCCTTAATCAAAACATATGTGAGCATTTAGGAGAAATCTAATAGCTAAAAGGTCAATTGCTTTGCAACCTGTGGTGATATGTAATATATTTAATAATACCTTGAATATCAAGAGATCAACCCACAGTCAAATTAGGCAAAGTGGACACCATTAGTCCCATCTGACTCAAAGTCAGAGATCATTTTGAATCTCAGAGAGTTCAAGGGATAACAGAGCAGTGGTAACTCACAATTTTTCCCAGCCTGAGGATCCAAGGATCTCTGTGAGTACAAGGCCAAACAACCAATCAGTGATCACACATGCCTTTGATCCTACCACAGGGTCACCAGGAGTGGTGACCTAGACCTTTAATCCCATTACTTCAGAGACAGAGATCTTTCTCTGTCTGTGAGTTATATAGCTCTCACCTTTAATCTGAACCTATATGGGATACAGCTGGGCAAAAAAGGTATTCAAGGCAGGTGTAAGAAGACAGATGAGGTATTAGAAGTGACAAGGAGCAAGATTGAGGATGCTGGAAGACAGCTGGGTGAGATTTGACTGTGATGTTTCTCTTTTTGATATTTCAGCCTTTCCCCAATATCTGGCTCTGAGTTTCTTTTATTACAACCAGAATTGGTGCTATAGCAACCAATAGAGGATAGAGTCTGAAACAGAAATAATGAATGAAAGAAAGAAAAAAAGGGAAGTTAAAGCAAAAGGCTTTCTCTAAGACAAAGTATCTTCCATTACTTTGGTGATTAGTAGCAGGTCCATAAATGGCGTGCTTAGAAAAGAATTGGTAGTACATATCACAAAGAAATTAAAAAAGTTAATTGTTGCTGGCAACAACAAAAGAATGGAAAGCACGAGAAGCAGAGCTCATAGATCTCAGATTTTGAGAAAATAAAAGGGCAATAATAATGAGAATGTGCATTACTCATCCAGGGCTAATTGTTACTCAGTGGAATCATAATGACCCATGACCAGGTAGACATTTCTTGCTGGGACCCAGATTGTCTTAGTGGCACATGAAGAAAAGTAAAGCATATTCTCTCCCTGTGGCAGCATGGGGGAAGGTGGCTACCATTGGAGCAAGACAAAATCTTTTCATCTTACTAAGAGTAGAAGTATGCCTCAGGGCAGCAATCAGGAAAGGCTAGTGTTTATATGCTGGACTAAGTCCTGCCTCATCAAAGCTGAGAAAATTTATATGAAAAATAAATTTATTTAGGGTCATATGGGGGTCATTTTGCCTCTTGTAAGATGGTCTTGGTGAAAAATTCTTTAAGTGTTTTGTTGACTCTTTCTACAATAACTTGTCCTAAAGGGTTATAGGAGATACCAGTGGTATGAAAGATCTTCCAGGATCTCAGAAAGTAATTAAACTGTTGATAGGAATAGACAGGGCCATTGTCATTGCCTGTTGATAGGCCCTCAGGCAGACTACAGGTTGAATCATAAGGCAATAAGTTCTGTGTATACCTTGGCAACTGGTTTGAGTTAATTTTCTTGAACCTATGTGCCTTTTATACTACAATTTATGACTTTTTCCTATACCCTTTCCTTTTGCAAAACTTTCCCACATACTTTTTCATTGTTTCTTTTAAATTCATTGCCCCCTTTTTATTTACTGATGAATAATATGTTATTCTGTATGTTACAGCAAGGGCAGGAGGTCCCAAGGTCCAAATATGGCTTAGTTCAGCATCCACTCCTGGCAGATCCACTTTCCTCACCCCAACATCAAGACTGGGTCAAGTGTTCCTCTAGGGGGAGTGGGTTCCAAGGTGCCAATCCAAGGAGTTTTAGATCCCAAGCTGTTCAGTGTTTGTGGTTTGCATCTTGGAAATGCTTTGCTTTTTCCTTTTTGTTTAGAGCCCACTAATGAGTGAATACATCCCTTGCTTATCTTTCTGGGTTTGTGATACCTTGCTCAGAAGAATATAATGAGACAACCAAAGGCAATAGCAATTGCCTATTGTGTCTCTTGGGCAATTCTGAACAAGAGTTCAAAATAGGGTTTTCTCATACATGGTGTTATTCATTTATTTATTTATTTTTAGAGAGTCTTTGGCTCTTAAAGTGAGGATGATCAAATAATCTCAGAAGACCTTATTTAAACTATTGATATATACACTGATGTTCTAGTACTTCTAAGGCAAGCAAAGCACATAATGCCCTGGGTTACAAATAATACATGTGTTGTTGCATAGTGTATGCAAGTGCATATGTATTTAAACCTGATTTTATTATTATTTGATAATAAATATAACTTACATTATTTAACAAACTAGATACAGAAATATTACACTAGAAGGTAAAAGCAGTTAAATTGTTAAATTTATGTAAGTAAAAATAATTTATTTAGAATATTGCCTGTTTATAAGTGACTCTTTCATAGGCTAGTTTTAAAATAAGGCAGATGAGTGATTCATTCAGGAGAATATGATTTTTGTATGAAAAGAAGGCAACATTCATCCTAGACATTTCTAGGAATAGATATCTAAGGGAAGAACAGATACTTTTCTTTGTGAAAGTTCATGCTGTAATTTTTTTGTAATATGTTTTAGATATATTATGGATAAATAAAACTTAGACATAACCTCTTCTTGATACATTAACCTGGGATATAACAATAACACCTCAATGAATGGACTATTTCTTAAGATGTGTTAATTAAAACTGTCATCAGCATGGCTTAGCCTCAAAAAAATTCAATGCATATAAGAAATATTTACACATTCAATACATTGATTTTTAAGTTTACTACCCACCAATATCAAACGTTTTTCTTCTCATTGTGTTTATTATTTTTCCTGCTTTTTTATATAATTAGAAATAAATATTAAGTGTGAGATTATTAAAATAAGAACATATGTGTGTTTATTTCTATGACATTTTTCTACTTAAAATTGAGACAAATGAAAAAATCTTATACTTACCTATTAAAATTGAATGGCAGTAAAGGTTGCAGTCTTTCTATTAAAATTAACATTATGTGTAGATAGTTTATTTGAGATGGAATTCCAAAAGGCATAGTAGCATTGTAATTTAGTTTCATTTTTATTGTGATAAAATACCTGACAAAAAAAGGAAATTTATGGAAGAAAAGATTCATTTTAGCTCAAACCTCAGTCTACAGTATGTCATTACAAGGTATTTGTGGTGTCAAGAATTTCAGAAGGTCATATTATATCTACTGTCACAAGTAGAGAGATAATGAATGCAAGCATACACAACACTCAGGAGCTTTTCTTTTTATATACAGGATTCAAATTAAGGGTATATTTCATCTTATTTAAAGTTTTGTCCTTCCACATTAATCACAGCAGTTAAAATGAATTTCAGAATCAGATCTCAGCTACCCAGAAGTCATTATGATTTAGACAGTCCCAGAATTACACTCCTTAGAGTTGATTTTAGGTAGTTTCACTGACAGAAGTCTACAAAAATCAAGTTATTGACGAATGTGAAGAAGCATTTTAAAGCTGCTACTGTGGGCTTTTCAGGAATATGTACAGAGATAAACCCAGTTTTATCTCTTTAAGTGACTGAGGCTGAGATGCTCCCAAGTTGATATTTTCAATATATTGTTTTGTTCTGAACCCACTTAATGTCCCTGTACTTAAAAATGTTTTTTTTAAATGTGGAACTAAGTAGAAAAAAATCATAAGGAACATCACGTGATTGATGTATCATGTACATTATAAATCTAAGGCAAAAAAAAAAACAAAAAAAAAATAAAAAAAAAAATAAAAAAAAATAAATCTAAGGCATTGTGAAACTTTATGCAATAAATGTAGATAAATAAGAAATAAAAGCCTTATTGGTTTAATTCATGTAATGAATTTTGGGGACTAGCATGGGATACCTTCTTTAATTTTGTATTTGAGTTGTAGTTTTGCATATTTATTATTATGAAAAAGCAGTGAAACAATAAAAACTCATTGCCTTTTTGCTGTGTCTAAATGTCAATTGATATAAAATGTTTGTTTTGTTCATTGATTGGCATAAATTACATTAATAAGAATAATTAAAAGTAACATTTAAATCTTAGAGTATTACAATTTTAGCTATTAATTTTATTTTTCACATTCTAACAAGCTATGATAAAAGATAGTTTTTTAACTTTTAAATTATGTAAGTAGTACAATCATCATTAAGGGTTTAGAGATTTAGTGGCACATTTAATGAAATCAAAGAATTAAATTTGAAATACAGAGGATCAGAATTATATTTATATTTTATGTAAACTTTGCTTCATAACTTACTTTTTTTCAGACTGGTGAACTTGACCAAAATTAACATAACATTCTTATAAGAAAATCATAGCTGTTCACTTTGCTACATCCTGAAGGACACATCACTAACTCTGAAGATTGGAGGTGTAGTAACTGGCTGCCTGATACCTTGTATATAGAGTTTAAATAGAACATCTGTCTTTTTCATGCATTCTGTTTATCTCTTATGTCAAAAACTTTCTAGTAGAAGAAATGTGCATGATTATAAGCATGCATCAAAAGAGGAACATTGAGACAACTACAAATTTTGAGAAGACTTTTGTAACTAACATAGGCAGGTTACATTCAGATAACAATAAACTTACTTTTCTTAAAACTGAATTAGTTTATTCTATTGATTTCCCAAAAATAATATTTTTTTTCATTCTAACATTTTTAAACATCAAAATGATTAATAATAATGTTCTAGTATTTACTTGGAGGTTAAATAGTTAACATTTCTTTTTTCACTTAACAGTACTTAGAAGTTTCTCTCCTACACGCCAGCTCCCAAATAACCACTCAGGGGCTCAATATTACTTATACATGCTTGGTAAATAGCTCATGCTTGTTACTGACTAACTCTTATCTTTATATTGACCCATATTTCTATTAATGCTTTGTCATATGGCTCACAGCATGTTACCTCATTTTCTACATGTCCCTTTTGCTTGAAAGCTGGCTCTGTATCACTTTATCTCAGTGTCCTTTGTTTGATTGTCCTCCCTAACTTTATATTGTCTTGCTATAGAGCAATCAGTTTCTTTGTTAACCAGTGACATCAATATATATTTACAATGTACAGAAGGATTATTCCAAATCAGTTGACATTTTGAAATGTGAGTTGAACTTTGAATTTCCTGAGCTGTCTGCCTGGAATTTGACTGTGTGCTCTCTCCCCAATATTTAGGTTTTATTAAATATGTAAAATATATCCACATATCTTTTTTGTGTTGAAAATAAAAAAATATAACTAACATAGAAAAAAAATATATAATAGGTATAATTATATATAACAATATATAAATAATAATTATATAAGAAATGTTTAGTTGTATTAATAACTGACAGATTTGAAGATGATATTTTATTATTTATTTTATTTTGGTGAGTTTAAAGGATTGTATTTAATCTAATTTGTATTATTAATTAAAAATTATATTTTGATGTTTTTAACTTATTTTAAGTTTTTTTTAAATTTGTTATTAGATAATTATAATGGTTACTTATTTTATTTTTAAAATTTTTAGATACTTAAAAAGGAAATAATATTAAGTAAATAGTAACTTTTAAAAGTGTAAGAAATGGAATAGTTGGCTGTTTGGACAGTCACTTAAAGATTTTTTTATATTGTTGAAGTGTTTATTTTTAGTCTATAGGCCTAGTATGTTTGAGAGACTGTTTTGGGCAGCACAATAAATTTAATTTGTTTTTATTTTGTCTTGGTAAGGTTTAGTAATTTTTGTGTAATTGTTTGTTTTGAATATTATAATAAATGTTACATATTTAATAAAACTGAAATATTGGGGAGAAAGCACACAGTCAAATCTTAAACAGGCAACTCAAAATTTCTTCAACCTTAGATACAAAGATAAACAACTGAGTCATTCACACACACCTTTAATCCCAACACAGAGATAGCCTGGGAGTGACAGATTAAAGACCAACACACTTTATCCCATAACTCCAGAGAAGAAACTTCTTCTATTTCTATAAATTCAAAGCTACATGCTTTTAATCCTAATCTAGATGAGATAAAATATATAAGAGCTGTGGAAACTAGGCAGACACAGAAGCCACTGGGAAAAGTGATTAGAAGAATCTACTGACAAAAACAACTAACAAAAATAACCAAAAACAAAACTAAAAAAATTACAAGACAACTAAGTAAAAATTAACTCGAATACTTCCTCTCTAATATTTCAGCTTCCAATATTTAACTCTAAATCTCATTCATACTACTAGTTGTTTGTAATTTTTTAATTTTGTTTTTGTTAGTTTTTTTCTTTCTTTTTTTTCTTCCTTTCCCCCCTGCTGACTGCCCAGGGGGAAGATGGGGAATTGTGGGGAAGAAAGAATGACCTGATGTGGTGGGAGGGGGTAGGGACCTTGAATAAGGATATACAAGGAATAAAAAAAAGAAGAAAGTAGATGTTATTTATTTATTTATTTATTTATTTATTTATTTATTTATTTAGTGCTTGTGTTCTTTCTGGGTTTCTACAAGCTGCTATATACCCTATTCCATCCATGTTAGGATTAAAGACGTGTAGCCTTGAACTCACAGAAACAGAAGTTTTGTCTTGGACTTTTGGGATAAAGGGTGTTGGTCACCACTCCCCACTTTCCCTGTGTTGGGCTTAAACACGTGTGTGACTGACTCAGCTGTTTATCTTTGTGTTTAAGGTTTAAGAATATTTTGAGCTGTCTGTCTATGATTTAGCTGTGTGCTCTCTCTATCACTAGTATTAAATACTTAATATCAAATTTGGTGTTTGTTACCATTCTGTGCTTAATGAATTCCAGAATTTTGGTAAAGATATATGAAATACTTGCACATATGTGTTAGTAGATATGCATTAAAGCAAGTGTTATTGAGCAGTGTTCACAATATTAAAAAGAAAGAGACAGCAGTAAAAAAAATAAGCAGTAGTCCCTGACATTGACATTTTGATTAAGGTTTATATGCTGGAAAGAGGTATTTTCTTCTTTCAAGTTGTCAGCTTGGGACATGGTCTATTGATGTCTAGCATACAGAGAAATATAATTCATCTTCACAAAACTGTACAATATAATGTGCAAAGATATGTTGATAAAATAAGTTTTATTAGAGAATAGTAGATTAAGAGAAGAAGGAAATAAGTGCAAGGCAATAAAACAATTCATTACAGACATATCCACAGAACTTCATACAAAGGCTCACATATATATTATTACCTAATTTATCACTTATGCTATCAGTAATTTTAAATTTCTTCAACAAAAATGGATGTTTCCATAAATTAATAGACCTGTAGTCACAGAAACTAACCTATGAACTGATACGGATATGAACATTGAATTTAAAATTTAAAAATACACTCAATGTTATGTTTCAGTTAGTAAACATCTTCAATAGTATTTATATTTGTACTTTCACATCTCTCTATATTTTACATAATAGCTACTAATTCATAATAAAAATTAACTAGCTAACAAAAACACAAAAGACTAAATATCATATATCTCTAAAAATACAAATATGTTCTTAAACTCTTATTAAGGACATACAATTATTCAGCTCATGTCATGCATTGTGGGTTGGAATTGACACTCATAACTTATGTACACCTAAAGAATTATCAAATCTATATCAAGGTTAACTCTTCTAGCCATCTATGCCATCTGCAACTTGCTGACTAAACAATATTTATCTCAGCAAATATCAGTCTCATAATGCTTAAAAGAAATTATGTCTTTAATTATGTAGATTTACAATGTATGTAACAGTATCCTAAATTGAATTTTGAGCAATGACAGCCAATAAAATCATACAAGATGGAGAATGTTTTTCAATCAGAAAGCTTGAAGAAACCTTCCTGAATTAGTGAAATATACAACATGAGGAAGAACCTAGGGGTCAAAGAGTAAAAGAGAATAAAAGAAGGCTGAGAAATGCTGTCTCCTGCTGGCTGCACTCCCAAGCCTAGTGACTATACCCCAACAGTTGGATCAAACTTCCCATGATCAAAATATTATTCACAACTTGTGAGGAACATAGAATGTGTTTGATAGCTATATGTCAGCTTTAAATACTTAAATATTTATTTAATATTTGATTTTGCTTAACTTGAATTTCAATTTCCCAAATCAAAGAATTTATATATACATATGAATATATATCATATCACTTGAATATTTTTCATTATAATAAAATAATATAATGAGCACTATCAATTAGTATTTGTACATAAAGTGCATGCTAAAACATTGATGCACAAACTGAAGAAACCATTTCATTTAGACTTATTTTAAGAGACCATCAGAAATGCATAATAATGATATGAATTCCTTCTGCTCCAGAACAGAATAGCACACAGTTTTAAAACTTAACAATATATAAATTGCTTAGCATTTATTCAACAAAGTGATTGATTTACTCATTGGTTAAAGAAACAAAACAAAAACATGCTGAAAGGACTAATAGGTAAAATACATTTTTTGTTTTTGCAATTAAAAGTTGTAATAAACACAGATACAAAAGTGTGAGTGTACAGAACCCAAATTGTAAAAACCTCTTCAATTTAATTTGTTTGCATATATATGCAAATTCTGAAAAGACATTATATTAGCATTTAATATATTAGAACAAAAATCTAAACTTAAGCAAACATAATGATGGTCATTAATAGTCAGGAAAACAAGAAAAATCTTTATAGTAGGGTATTCCAAAGAACAGGAGTTAATAGAATATCCACATCTCATTTTTCTCCATTACCTTTTCCATTTCCTTCTGCCTGCTCCCTTCCAACTTGTATCTCCTCTTCTTCATCTTATGCTGACCCTTATACTTGTCTTTGGTAAGAGTTATTATAGGAATTAGCCCACTCCAAATACATATTAGGTCTTTCAAAATTGAAAAGCATAGTAGAATTGATATTCTTTCTTTGCATTTATTCTTTTTATTATGCAAGTGAATACAAACTTTAAAAATTATAAAAATAGACAATTTCCACCTGTTTTACTTATTTATTTTTAAAAAGTAAACTTAGTGAATAAGGTCTATGTATACACCTAATTGATTGCCATTATTAAAAAGTCTGTTTATTGAAATTTTTATCAAACAAAACACTTCAAAATAACACTCAACCTAATATATATGAACTAATATATAATCCCTGCAGCCTACAAATAGTCCAACATTATTAGGTATCAGGACTTAAACTTTCAGTAACTTGCTCAGGGTTGTATGTTGTGTTTGTGTGTTGTGTGTTGTTTGATTATGTGTTTCATTACTTCATGAAAGACAATTTAATTTAAAAGGATAATAATTAAGGGTTTATAATTTTTAAAAATAACACTTATGTAATATAATTACCTTTAAAATGGTCTTGATAGTGAATAGTGTTTCACAATAAGACAAATAATATAATTATTGCTTTAATTATAATATTCTGGTATTATATTGAGGCTTTGTGCAATATAATTTTAGTATTCAAATATATAACATTTTCAACATTCTGCTGACATCAATTTTTACTGGTATGAAAGTATGATATGTAATGTAGACTGGCAAAGATTATGATTGTGTCCTTGATTTACTTAAGCATATTTACAAATAAAATATTTGCTACATTTATTAAAAAGTTATAGCATATATGTATATTCACAAAGAAAAGTATAATCCAACCAAAGAAAAATAATTATTTTTTATTGCTGTTCATTACTACCCCAGTTAAAAGCAAGGAAATTAATTTTAAGACAATTCGAAAATAGAAATTAATTATTCTGACAGAAGGTCCTCTAGGATGCTTGTTCTTGATTCCTGTGTCCTTATTTCCATTGGTGTTTCCCTGTCATTTTTCTTCCTAAAGAAACAGAAAGAGGAGGGACAGCATGCATCATCTGGAAGGAGTATAGAGCTAACTCCATCTGAAAGAATTTAATTTTACATTTAAGAACATATGTACTAAGTCACAGGATCTTAAGTAGAAAGTATTCAGTACTTGGTATGAATTCAACTTCTGGACCCTACATTGCCATAAGTAAATATACAAGTTAAAGTATACCTGAAGCATTTGCCTTAATTAGGAAATGCATTAGATATTTGTCACTCATTTTATTTTCTTTTTTATTAATAAAATTTATTTATTTGATATCCTAACCAGTTTTTCCTCCCTTCTCTCCTCTCATTCCCATGCCCTATTCCCTGCTCAATTTCACTACCTGCCCTCCTACCCCATCCACTTCTCCTCTGTTTCTGTTTTGAAAGGGGCAGGCCTTTTGTGGTGTAAACAAAGCCTGACATGTCCAGTTGAGTAGGACTAAGCTCTTTCGATTTTATTAATGCTGGGAAAGGCAGTCAGTCCACTATGAGAAATAGGTTCCTTTGAGCCAGCCAAAGCATTATGGGCAGGTCCTGCTTATACCCTTGAAGACCCACAAATAGATCAAGCTACACATCTGCCAAACATAAGTAGATGTCCTATTCAGTCCCATACAGGCTCCTTAACTATTGTTGGTCCAGAGTCTATGAACTGCTTTGAGCCCATGTTAGTTGATTCTGTGGTGTTGAAGATTTCTGGACCCGTTTGTGCCAGAGGTTCTGACCTTGTCCATGATGGCTTTTACCCTCTAAAGAATGGCTCAGACAATTATATTAATTTTTATACTATTTGGTCTATGTCTCAAGCATATTATTAGCTAGCTTTTTTATCTTATTTCAACCAATTTTTAGTAATCTACCTGCCACATGGACTGGTGTGTGGCTTACTTGGATTCCTTACATGGTTCTTCTTCTTTGGGGGCTGTATGGAGACTGACTGACTCTGCTTTTCTTCTACCTGTCTCTACTCTGATTTCCTGCCTATTGCTATGGTGCTCACCATAGGCCAAAAGAGTTACTTTACATACAGAAAACCGTCCTGCCCCATTTCCTCTTCTATCTTTTAAAATCATTTTTATATCCTATTCCCCCAATTTTTAAAAGAGTTTGACTATGATTATTAACCATTTGTAATGAAAACAAACATTAATAAGTAATATATTTGGGGAAATGGACATAGTTTTTATTATTATTTTTTTTGTTGACTAAGGGACGTTGGGAATCTTATGAAGGTCTAGAGCCTGGGTGAATTATTTTAATTGGCATCTTGGAAGTTGATCTTTTTATTAGAGAAGTTTTAGATGGCCTTGGCAAATGAGACCACATTTGCCTGGAACTAATTTATACATTTTGGCCTTTTGTGGAGATAAAATCAGAAACTCTCTTCCCAAGCAACATATTTTTATAAATAGATTTTAAAGTCAAGATATCTTTAAGATACATGTATTTGTTTAACTTAGTAGTCTTAGTAATTAATTTTTTTTTGTAGTTAGTTCATTAAAAGTTAAAAAAATAAAAGAAAACATAATAACTATAATCTAGACTTTTTGTTTATTTGTTATCTTTAGGTGGCCTTTTTATTTTTTTTTTTAAGAACATTTTAATTTTTTGAAGCTATTTTGTATACATTGTAACCCATGTAGAGGTTTTGTGAGTTTAAATCTGTTTTATTAATAATGCCACCAAAAAATAGTCTTACCACACTGTGGCTTACCTTGTTTTGAACTTGACCCTCCACCCTCCCAGTACAATCCTTCCTCCTTCTCTTCAACAGGATTCCTGGAGCTCAGCCCAGGGCTAGGCTGAACTGCACATGTTTCTATCAGTCACTGGATGAAGGTGTTTCAGTGTTAACTGGGATACTGGTACATTTATGCAATGGAGAATTACTGAGCTGTTAAAAACAGTGACATCAGAAACTTGAAAGCAAATAGATGGAACTCGGAAAAAAATTATTCTGAGATAGTTAACTCAAACCAAAAAGACATGCATGGTGTATATTCACTCATATACAGAGAATATTATCTGTAAAGGATAAGCAGGGTATAATATACAGCCCTAGACTGGCTAGTTATGAAGGAGGGCCTAAAGAATTCATGGATTTCTCTGGGAAGGGAAGAGAGAAGTGATCTCCTGGGAAAACTTGGTCTGGCATAGATGGGAACATGAGGAATTAGATTTTGAGTTGTTAGATAGAGGGAGATATTAATTAAGGAGACATCTGATAGGGTTAGGGAAATTTGGGGGGGCAAACCTGGTGTAAGTGAAACTCTAACAAATCTCCAAGATGACTCAAGATAACTCCCAGCAGTCATTGATAGAAAACCTGAACTGACCATCTCCTATCAATCACATTTTATGTAGGTGAGAGGAAGTATAGTTAATGATTAACAAGAAAACACATGATTGCTTAAAGCTTCTGTTAGAAGTCTGTCAAGAATGTAGACATTCATGTTATTTATGACTTTACAGGAGCTACTGCTTCATATGCTTCTTTTAAGACAGAATCTATTATATTTCTCTTCTCAACCTGTAAGTTCTGAAATTTCTGAAACAATATACTAATAACATTGGCACAAGCAACAAGAAAACAAAAAAGATTGACTTGTATAGTGTGGACATATATTACATTTTTAAATAAAATCTGAATGTTGAGGAGAGCATACAGTCAAATCATAGGCAGACAGCTCAGAAAATTATTAACCCTTGAATACAAAGATAAGTAGCTGAGTCAGTAGCACACACCTTTAATCCCAGCACAAGGAAAGCTGGGAGTGGTGACCTCCACCCTTGATCTCACAACTCAAGAGACAGAACTTCTCCTGTTTCTGTGAGTTCAACGCTACATGGTCTTTAATCCTAACCTGGTTGGGATAGGGTATATAAGGGCTTGTAGAAACCCAGAGAGAGCAGAGGCAACCAGGAGTGAGGCTGAGGAAGTTGTAAGACAGATGGGTAAGAACTGACTATGGTGCTTCTTCTCTCTGATATTTCAGCCTTCCTCAGATATTTGGTTCTGAGTCTAATTTGAGAGACTACAGTATAGTGTGCTGGATTACTTTTGACTACCTCTTTTATATTACAATATGGAATATGTACAGGAAACATATTTCTCACAAAATACAAAATATTTATGGTTATTATAGCAGTAGTGCCTTGCAAAATAAATGTTTTTCTATATTTAAATTTTCTAGTATATGACATAAAAATTTAAAAACTTTTTTGTAACTGTATGAATATAAAAAATTGTAGAATATAACAATATTTTCTAGTATTTAGGGAAACTGCAGTTCATAGATATATCCCTTTAAATCAATTCCAACCAAAGGTCTACCTTGTTTAAGCTGGGAAGAAATTATTGCATATAGTCAATGTCCTTGAGATTTTATGTTGTGGCATCAAAATCTACAAGCACATGAAATAAGGAATAATTAATTCTGTGAAATGATCCCTGAATGGCATAGCATAATGCACAGTAATTAAGAATGCTGGAGGTAAGTAATTATAGTGAAATGATAATAAAGATGAAGACAGTTGGTAGGGAGAAAGGAAGTTGAGAAGACAGAGGCAGCAGTTCAGGAAATTGAAATAAAAATAGAATCTTGTGGAGAAGAGATGAGAAGTTTTTAAATAAATCTGTCTTACCTTTAAGTGAAGGCAAAATATCCTGTCTATTCAATGACATACTTGAAAAGGAAAAGCTATGTCTGTAACTTACTTTAATAAAAGTAAACTTTTCAAATGATCAATATATTTTATGGAATGAAAAGCTTTCAGTGAGAAAGATTAATAGAAATTTGTGAATTTGTATGTAATGGGCACCATGGAGCAAAATTAACTTCAGAATTAGTTATGAGGCATTTGAGTGTTGTGGTAAAAAGAAAAAAGAACACTAAGCCATTTTTACAAATAATAATTATAAAGAAAAGTTAACACTGATTTAAAATATTTAAGTTTGACTATTTTCTGAATTTTTTATTTTACAGTCAATTGCGAATACCTCTGTGCAATTTACTGTATAGATAAACATCTCAGTTTTATTATTCTATTACTTTACTAGTTTATATAAATTATATTATATTAAACATTAGCAATACAAAACAGAAATTGGTTAGAAAACAATTAAAATGTATTAAGGTATGAGCAAATAATTACTTTAAAAAAATCTTTGCAAATGGAATCTACAAAAACTTCTTGCAAGCACACAAAACAATATTATCTCTAATTTGTTTGTCTGATGACATTTTGAGAGAAGTACTCCAAAAATTTTATAATTGAAATTTAATAGAAATGTGCATCAAAGTTTCTGTCAATAGATTCAAAACAAGGGAAAAAATGGATTCTCATAATACATCTCTGAGATATAAAATAAAAATGAATACTTACTTGAGTATGAACACCAGCTTCATACTCTACATATTCAGTGATGTGTTACTTCTTTATATGGTTTTATGAAATAGATTTTTCTTTTTAATAAGCACTTTGTCCATCATATGTTGAGAAATATATAGAGTTATCCTCCTCATTTGGTCTAATGTAGACATAAATAAATGAATACCCATTGATAATGACCTGATAATTACGCAGGTGGAATTTTGGCATCATATAGAGTTGCCATCTGCTGATAGGCAAGGTTTTTATGGATCTCTGTATAATACAGAAGTGTGATGGATCCTCATCAATTTAAAAATACTAAAAATATTTCTATTACTATGTAAAATACAGTGCACAAAATAGGTATGTTTCTAGAATTCTGACAATTTCTGTTATTTTATTTCACCTAACTTCTCTTTATATTCATTTTTAGTCTTTGTTTGTACAGTAATTCCTAAGCATTGTTACCAAGAGCTGTTTCCTGATTATGATCTTACTTTTATATTTTTTCCTTTGTTTTTGAGATTGATTTCTAATTATATCTCTTCTTACTTTTCCTGTCTCAACCCTAACAATATGTTCTTTTTGCTTACTTTCAATTAATGGTCTCTTTTAAAAAATTTTGTTATATGAATGTATATTTGTATATATATTATCTATATTCCTAATTATATCTTCTTCCATCTGTTATTTTTATATATATACATATACATAATGATTTTAAATCTGACCATTTGGTATAAATAACCAACTTTTGTGCTCTTCCCTGGGGGAGATTATTTTTCATTTTCTCTGCATTTTTAATTACCTATGGACCTTTGAGAAGGGCTGAGGCCAACTTTGGTGTGTTTATGACTGTTGCTTTTGTTCATCTCTTGTTTAGGCAGCCATGATGACGAGATTTTACTGGTGATGTTTCTAAAATTTCTGAGAGATACAACCTCAAAGAATATTTGTTGAATCTCTGGCTGTTACAATATTGCGGTCCTCTCTTCCTAATCATTACCTGACAATTTGGTGTTAGCTGTTTTATAGATGTATCAACTGACATCAAGCTCCAAAACTCTACATTTTCTTTGACTGTGGTTTTTTGTAATCATCCTGAATTGTCAAGAAAGTTTCCTTGATGAGGCATGAGGTTATGTTTTCTAAAATCAAATTTCTTATTGATAAGGTTACATGCTACTGAAGTTGAATTTGATTTTAGAAAACACAAAATTTTCTTATGATATGTAATGTGTCTAATTATATAATAATATATATATGGAGATATAAATTATCAATGTAAAAGCCTGAGAAATAAAGAATAGAGATTATGAAAACATCTGGAAAATAGTAATACCAACTTTATGGAGGCTGCATCCACATCAAGTTTATTTGACTTTTATTATCATCTGTGGATTCATATATTTCTATTTTATTTTTTAAAGAAAATTAAGATAATGCCATATTATCTTAAATTATTTTCTTAGAAAATTCAAGATTATATTATAAGAAGACATTTTGGCAGCAAAGCTTTCTTTCTGGAAGAGAAACATGTAAGATCTGAATAACTATATAAAATTGAGGAATATATTTAAGCATATGGCATATCTTTTTATAGATATCTCAGATACAAGGTTAAACTTCTGAGACAAAAATTATCTTCCATCTTTATGTTTATTTTTTCATTTAGAAAACAGATTTCTGATGCACATTTGCACTCCAAAGGCATTATTAGCTCAACTATGTTCATAGCAGCATTATTAGTAATAGCAAGAACCTGGAAGCAACCTAGATGCCCCTCAACTGAGGACTGGATTAAAAAACTGTGATCCATCTACACAATGGAGTACTACTCAGCAGTAAGAAAAAATGATATCCTAAAATTTGCAGGCAAATGGATGGGTTTGGAGAATATCATCCTGAGTGAGGTATCTCAAACCCAGAAAGATAAGCAGGGGATGTAAACACTCATTAGTGGTCTCTAAACAAAAAAAGCAAAAACAAAGCATGTCCAAGCTGCAAAACATAAGCCCTGAACAGCTTTGGATCTGAAACACCTGGGAATGGCACCTTGGATCCCACTCCCTCTAGAGGAACACCTGGCTCAGTCTTGATGCTGGGGTGAGGAAACTGGATCTGCCAGGAGTAGATGTTGAACTGAGTAATACTGGAACCTTGGGACCTCCTGCCCATTCTGGGGAGGAGTTGAGAGATGTGGAGAAGTGAGAGTGACTGGAGGAGGTGGGAGGGGGAAGAGACCTCGAATAAAGATATACACGGATAGAAAATGTGACTATTCATAATAAAAAATAGAAAAAAACCCCAGATTTCTGATGTGGGATGTCTTTCTGTACTCTGAATATTATTGATTAATAAGAGGACAGTTTTGGCCTATGGCAACACATCTTAGAAGGGGGCAGGAAATCTGATAGATAAATAGATTAAGGAAAAAGTATGGAATCAGACATGTCAGCAGACACAGAAGAAAAAAGACCAGAATACTGATCTGAGAAAGGGTACCAAGCCACTTGGCCAAACAAGATAAGAATAATGAGTTGAGAAAGATGCAATAGCTAGCTAGCAATATGCCTGAGCCATAGGCAAAGCAGCATGTAAATAATATAAGACTTTGTGTGATTAATTGGGACTGAGTGGCAGCAGAGTTGTGAGTAGGTTCTAAACTTGGGGTAGGCCAGAAAATCCAGACCAGAAACTCTTACTATAGTTTTCCTGCTTCTGCAAGTTTCTTCATGTGTTAAATGTGATTTTCTTCTCCAATAAAATAATGCAAATAAATAAATAGATTGATTGATTGATAGATAAAAAAGAAAGAAAAATAGATTCACAGGTAGGTAGATAAACAGATGATAGATATATAAATGAATGATATGTGTTAGGTGGATACATAAATGATAGATAGATGATATATAAAGACAGATAAAATATGTGATAGGTAGGTAAATAAATAGATAGATAGGTAGATAAATGATAGATGATAGATTATATAAGTAAGAATGGAGTTTCCCTATTATTTATCTTTGTCTTCTTACCAAAACAATGTTTTTCTTAAGAGGTGTCATTAAATAATATCATTACTGAAATATTATTTTTAAATTTAATTTTTGAGTACATGTGACAATTGAAATGTATTATGTTTTGTTGTCCCTCAGTACCCATAAACTGTCAATAAGCTTTATAAAACTTTTCCTCAACCATACTAGAATTTTCACTGCGTGGAACTTATGTTGATCCTCTGTGTATTCCTTTTCCATCGTCTCATTTTATATAATGTTCCCCAAGCTTTGGGAAGAAAGGTCGATCTATGCCTATAATTCATATCTGAGTACTCTAAGTCACCTATTCTCAAAATCTGAATACATATGAGTTCTATACCAACCACTGGCTCTTTAACAAAATGTTTTATAAAAAAAGAGTATAGATAAGTCCATTTCTGGCCTCTTCAAAATAGCAATGGTATGCAATAAGGCTACATTTTATCAACTAATGGATGGATAGTGAAATGTACTACATATACACATGAAATGTTATATATTTGTAAGAGATGAAATTATAAAATTTTCTTTTTCAATTTCAAATTTTTCTTTATTTTCAATATTAATTTTAAAAATAATTATTTTATATATGACAATTGTAGTAACATCATTTCAATTTCTATCTGACAATCCTTATTTCTTGTTATTAACTCTTAAATTTGTGCTTCTTCTATAATTATTGTATATGTTTAGATACATACAGATATAATAAAAATACATATAGAGAGTTAAATATCTACATCTGTATGCAGATATCTATCTACTGAATTCATTTAGTTGTGTTTGTATGTACTAGTGTTTGAATATGAGCACTTGGGTTGGATAACATACCTATGTAGTACCTACCTATCAGGATACTCTCTAGAGAACATTAATTCTCTTTCTCTCAGTAGTCATTGATTGCTTGTCACTCTTCATCTAGGGTGGAACCTTGTAAGGTTTCCCCCTATTTATGTTGGCATTTTGACTTGTGTGGTCATTATTCAGCCATTGTACAACTATATCTAGAGACTTCATAACATCGGCTATGTTATATCAAATTTTATTTTATTCAATTTTATAAAATTAATTTTTATTACCTTTTAAATGAGTAATAATGCTTAGAGAATCCTTCCCACGATGGTATCTCAAAAGGAAATCACCATGGTAATCTGTTACATTTTACAAACCTTTTCTTCTATTAAATTCCAAGCACCTGGTTGAGCTTCCAGTCCAGCTGTAGAGAGACAAGAGAGTATATGAGCAAAGAGATGAGGATCATGAGTAGGACATCCACAAAGACTGCTGACTAGTGCTATTGGAAGTTCACTGACTCTGAAATAATAGTGGAAGAACATTCAGGGAAACGAACTAAACCCTCCAAATGTTGTCAACTGTCAAAAGTCTTAGACAATTAGCGGAGGCTCTTGCAGTGGGATCAGAGTATGTTCCTGGTGCATGAACTGACACCTCAGAGCCCATTCCCTGCAAAGGAACATATAACTCAGCCTTGATACTGGGATGAGGGACTGGATATGCCAGACTGAAATGACTCACCTTGGAACTCCTTGCCCTTCTTGAGAAATGGATGGTGGGATGGGTGGGGAAGACTGAGGGAAGACTGGGAAAGACTGAGAGGAGGGAAGGGAGAGGGAGCAGTGATATAGAAAAAGAAATCTGTTTAAATAAAAAAGAAATATCAAAAACCAAACAGAAAGATCTTGGAATCTTTTTAGTCTTAAAATACTTATCAGGGTCATTTTCTACTGTCTTAGAGAACAGGTGCATCTCAGAGCAATCAACTGTTTCTTTCCAAAATGCCCCTGTCCCCAGCTTAGACTACTAGCATTAGTGGAAAGGGTGCCTAAACTGGACTATCCCAGTAGCAAGATTGATGAATACCCTATCTGTCATCATAGAGCCTTTATCCAGTGGCTAATGGAGGCAGATATAGACATCCAAGGCCATACACCAGGCTGAGCTCTGACAGTCGAGTCAAAGAGAGGGATGAGAGATTGTATGAACATTGAAGAATCAAGATCATGAAGGGGAAATTTATAGAGGCAACTTAACGAAGCTCATTAGGAACTTAGGAACTTTAGATGGGCAGCTGTGGTACCTGCCCAGAACCGGACAATGTCTTCTGCATAAGAGAAATTTTGTGTAGCTTGAACAATTTGAGGGGTCCCTGGCAGAGGAATCAGGATCTGTCCATGCTGCATGAGATGGCTTTATGGAGCCCACTACCTATGGTTAGACACCTTGCTCAAACTTGATACAGGGTAGACGAGTTTGGCCCTTCCTGGATTGAGGGTACCAGGCATTGATGACACTTCTTGTGAAGCCTTGCCCTTTTGGTAAAGGGAGTGGGAGTGGGGAAGGGTGGCAAAATGTTGGAAGAAGGGGAGAAATGGGAGGGCTATGTGATTGGTGTGTAAAATCAATAAAAAATAAAATAAAATCAAGTTCTGGTAAGATGCATGGATCTTATATCATCCACTAGTTCTCTATAAGAAACTATTTAACTATCAAATAATAATAGTATAAACATTTCTTTAATGAATTATATTTTAACTATATTTAATGATTATATATTATATAAGATAGGTATAAGTACCCTTTCTTAGAAAAAGTACATGTTTTTATACTGTTACCTCTGATTTCTATTAATGTTTACCCTTTTTTAAAAACTTCTAAATCAGAAGCTATTTATTTAAAAAACTTATTGAAATGCATAACATAGTCTCTTGAAAATTGTAGTAAGTAAAAGGAACTGGAAAAAATCATACTTTGGTAATCCAGAACCAGAAATATCAATGTTATATGTCTTTATCATATATGACTCTTTGTTTTATTTATTTTACATGGAGTAAATCTATGTGGATCAAAAATAAACTAAAAAATAGCCATTATGGGGAGAAGAAAATTTGAGAAAAAGGGACTAGTGGAATATAAATAAAAGTGAAATAAATAGGAGGTATATTCTGGATGGGAATTTTAATCAAACAAGACAGGAAGGTTAGAGAAGAAACAATGTATGGAAAAGTTAAACAATACAATGAGTATGAAAAATAAAGCATAGAGAGACATTATCATATAACTCATAATTTATAATAAATTAAAAACTAATTACCAAACTTTGGATACTTTCCTATAAGTTATTGGTTAAGGAACTACCAATTTCTCCTGACAACAAAGAATATTATAGTTATTCCTGATTAGCCTATTAAACACAAGCATATTAAGGCCTTATCATGGAAATCACCACATGATTTTCTTGTAAAATATAGAGAAACTAATGATGTGCTTACTGGGAAGCTTCTTGCTAGCTGGATTTCCAAACAATGAAAGTTAGTATTAAGTTGATCTTGGTACAGTCTGGAAACTGGATGATACATTACTTACCTGCCAAGAAAGCTATGCCCACTATAAGACAGTAGTATGATGGGTATTAAACTTATGGGTGTAACCTGCAGTTTTCTCTTTGCCTTTGTTCATTCGTTCATTCATTCATTCATTCATTCATCATTAGTTCCTTCTTTTCTTTCTTTACTTTTTCATTTTTTGCTTTCTATTAGCATTGCTATTTGCAATAAAAGTACAAAAATACAATAAGAAAAACACCCTACCCATGTTCACACAAGAAATTCAAGTTAAATTCTAGTTAAATTTAGTGATCCAATAATGAGTAAAGTACTTGCTATTAATAACATTTTGATTTTTGGTTGATTGAATAAAATATTTAAATTTGTATTAGATAGAAAAACCCAGTTTCAGGAACATTATAGTCAATAATATTTTGCATTGTGAAGTGCATTTATTTTATGTCTTTAAATTAATTGGAATATTTAATTTGGGTAAAAATAATTTGTTTTATTTTACTATATATTTTAAAAAAATGGTCTCAGTCTAAAAACAGTTCAGGTCATCCACATGTGAAGCTCTAATTGAAGATTTATGTTTCATTAAAGGTAAGGTAATAGTTAATTCCTAACAGTAAAATACTTCATAAAGTTTTGGTGTTATACATGATACAAAATACAAATGAGAAACTGTCTTAACAATTTAGCTTTTTATTTAAAAACAAATACTAACTCATAAGTTTATAATATAGCAGAATGATTTTTGGTTTTATTAGGTATTTATATTCATCTGTCTCAGCATATATTTATAGGATATATTATGGTGCATGAATATTTGAAAATGCAAATTAGATACTTTAATTCCTTCTAATGAATTTGATTTTAAAAATTATGAATGATAAATTAAGTACATTATAATTTATTCAGCTTATATTATTCTTCTGTAGTTGTCACTAAATAACAATGAACCAAAAGAGGTAAATATTGCTAACTGAAAAAGCATAACCTGCTGGGAAAAAAAAAAAACAAAAAAGAAACTGTATAAAGTTCTGATAGACATGAGGTTTTGATACATAAAAGTGTTAATGAAAGGTTTAAATTTAGCCTATGCATGATCTTCAAGTTACAAAAGAAACAGGACAAAAATTAGTAAATAAGATATTGCTTTTTAAAGACCAGAAGTAGAATCTCAGTACAAACTGGGTGTACTGTTCTAAAAGTTGTTGATTAAGAAGGACTGAAGCCTCCACAAACAACATAGATTTGCTGTTTTTTTTATTGTTGCCCAATACATCTAGATCATGAGCCTTTATTGCTAAAGCAATCACAGACTTTCATTGTAGACTATAGACAAATACCTTGTAATTGGCCTGAAAATATCCTTCCTACTAGTTAGCTAACATACTTCTCCAAGAAGCTGTTCAGGTCACTTGGGGAGAAAGACACAACAGGACCCAAAAAACTACAATGTCAACCTCCTAGTCAAGATGTGTCCACTAGTGGAGTAGCATCATGACTGCTATGACATAACTAAGGATTTTCTGTTTAGATCATAAATTCATTTTATTGGAATAAATGTATGCCTTGTGTTATCAAAGTGTGTAATGTGTCTGTCATAGGCCCAAAGGGGAATGAATGCACTATTAATGTTACGGTAAACAGATATTTAGTCAAGTTTTCTGCTCAACATTTAGCAATTATAATCATAACTGATATTGTTTTATCTTGGCCAGAGAAGGTATTTTTTGCAGATTCAGAAGAGTTGAAAACACAGAAAGTGATTCTCGAGTGTCAAGACCTAAATGAGACAAATATGTCATTTCACTCTATGGTTCAAGGAATATCATGGAAGAGTTATGGATGGGTAAAGGCTCTCTAAAACAATTTCCCTCTAAAGATAATATGATTTTTGCACTCATGAACTCCATACCATATCCAGTGGTTAGTTGCAGAAAAAAATTATCAAATTAGCCAACATTATAGCTTATGAGGTGTAACCATGTATTGTGGAGTTATTAACACAACTGATGGATGCTGGAAGGACGGAAAGGATTTTTTTTGTGTTTTTGTTTTTGTTTTTTGAAGTTTGTCACTGCTAGCAGTCTACTCCTGTTTCTGGGAATGACAGACCAATGGCCATGTACACACATATGGGTAACATTAAGTGGCTTCAATGCGTTATTAAAGAAAAAAGAGAAAAGAATATAGGGATTGGAGGAAAATATGTCTGAGGATTCTAGGGGTAGTAGATGTGCATTTAAACTATCAAAGAATAAACAAAATGTTATTAAAAAAATATTTTAAAATAATTGGACTATAAAAACTATAAATAAAAATGTTTTATTTAAAATAAATATTTCTCATACAGTAAGCAAATAATTATTAAAAACTGAATAAAATACACATGCATCAAAATTTTAACATTAGTATCATGTTAAGAAAACCAAAGTTACAAAATGATAAGCAGTAGTTGTGGTACACACCTTTCATCCCAGACCTTGGAAGGGAGGCATAGGCAGGTCATTCTTTGTAAGTTCATTCAAAGCCAGCCAGATTTACACAACTAGTTCCAGGACAGCCAAAGCTACGTCAAAATAAAACTCTTTACTTAAAAGCAAAACAAAGGGAAAAAAGAGAAGAAGAAGAAGAGGAAGAAGAAGAAGAGGAAGAAGAAGAAGAAGAAGAAGAAGAAGAAGAAGAAGAAGAAGAAGAAGAAGAAGAAGAAGAAGAAGAAAGAGAGAAAGAAAGGAGAAAATCATAAATACCTCAACTAACTCTGAAGAAAATCTTCAGAAATACTCTATTGGAATGACAATATTTGAAATTTTAATTAGTGAAATTTTAATAGAAGAAATTAATTTTCTATGTAATATGTAAATTAAAAGTGATAAATATAGTCTGCATGCAGGTTTAAGTCTGTACACATTGGTATCCCAATAGCCTTAGCAGCATTAATGATTAGACTATTGTTCTGTTTTCTATTATGTACTCATGGAAGCTTTGCCAAAACATGATTAACTTTCCCTGAGAATGTTCATTATTAATTTCCATTTTGTTTTACCTGTTGATGCCTTTTATTTTCTTTCTTTTCACATTTATATCTATCTGTGTAGTGATGTTTGAAGTCAGGATGCAAGTCCTCCCTTTTACGTTCAGCAGAATATTGGTGGTCTTTTCAGTCAGTAGTTGATGTAGAATGTTGATAAGTAGAAAACATATTAATATTTACGAACATTCTAATATTAGCAAATGCTTTATTGAACTGAAGCTCTACCCAAAATGAGAAAAATAAATCATACAAAAGGAAAACTTGTGACTTAAATTTGAAATCCTTACACACTGGAATGTGAAACAAGTGGATCATCAGAAACTTAGGAAAATATGTGCCTCATGTTGAATTTTATACATCCCTTAACTGTAGAATGAAATGTTTCAATAAAAGTAAATATTAATATTTATGTAAATATTAAAAGGTAATAAAACTCATGAAAATCCATGTGAGAACATGAAAAGTAATGAGGACTGCCAAACATTAAAACCACAACCCTATTTTTTTTGTGCAAATTGCAAATGTTCCAATTCATTAATGATGAATATTTAACATTTATAATCACTAAACATACTGTACTGTAATTTTTTTACTATGAATAAAGTCACATTTTCTATCTGTGTATATCATTGTTCAAGATCCCTTCGCCCTCCCTCCCACACCAGTCACTTTCTCTTTTCTACCTCTCCCCATCTCCTCCCCAGCAAGGGCAGGAGGTCCCAAGGTCCCAATAAAGCTTAGTTCAGCATGCACTGCCAGCAGATCCAGTTTTCTCACCTCAACATCAAGACTGAGGCAAGTGTTCCTCTAGAGGGAATGGCATCCAAGGTGTAATTCCAAGGTGTTTCACATCCAAAGCTGTTCAATGGATGTGGTTTGCAACTGGGACATGCTTTCCTTTTTACTTTTTTGTTTAGAGTCCACTAATGAGTGAGTACATCCCCTGTTTATTTTTCTGGGTTTGTGATACCTTGCTGAGAAGCATATTCTCCAAATCCATCCATTTGCATGCAAATTTTAGGATTTCTTTTTTTCTTACTGCTGAGTAGTACTCCATGGTGTAGATGTTGTACAGTTGTTAATGTATTCTTCAGTTGAGGGGCATCTAGGTTGTTTCCGGTTCTTGTTGTTACAAATAATGCTGCTATGAACATAGTTGAGCTAATGCCTTAGGAGTGCAAATGTGCATTTTTAGGGTATATATCCAAAAGTGGTGTGGCTGGATCCTTGGGGAGATTGATTCTCAGTTTTCTAGAAACTGCTATATTGCATTCCAGAGTGGCTGAGCAAGCTTACACTCCCATCAACATTGGGGGAGTGTTCCCCTTGCTCTACAACCTCTCCAGCATAGGTTGTCATCTGTGTCTTTTATCTTAGCCAATCTGACAGGTGTATGATGGTATCTCAATGTTGTTTTGATTTGCATTTCTCTGATGGCTAAAGAAGTTGAACACTTTTTCAAGTGCCTTTCAGCCATTCGTAATTCTTCTGCTGAGAATTCCCTTTTTAGTTCTGAACTCCATTTTTTTTATTGGGTTATACAAAGTTTTGGGCTCTAGTTTCTTGAGTTCTTTATAGATTTTAGAGATCAGTCCACTATCACTTGTAGGGTTGGTGAAAAGCTTTTCCGATTCTTTCGTTTTGTCCTATTGACAGTGTCCTTGACTTTACAGAAGCTTCTCAGTTTCAGGAGGTCACACTTATTGATTGTTGTTCTTAGTGTCTGTTCCACTGGTGTTATATTTAGGAAGTGGTCACCTGTGTAGGGTATTTCCCACTTTCTTTTCTATCAAGTTCAGAGTGGCTAGGTTTATGTCGAGGTCTTTGTTCCACTTGGATTTGAGTTTTTTGCTGGGTGACAGGCTTGGATCTATTTGCATTTTTCTATACAACAACCTATCAGCTATGCCATCACCATTTTTTAAATATACTATCTTTTTTTCTATTCAATATTTTGGGCCTCTTTGTCTAAGATCAGGTGTTCATAGGTGTTTGGGTTAATTCCCGGATCCTCCATTCTATTCTATTGATCTAGTAGTCTGTTTTTATGGCAGTGCCAGGCTGTTTTTATTACTGTAGTTCTATATTATAACTTGAAGTCTGGGATGGTTACACATCCTGAGGTTCTTTTGTTGAGTAAAATTGTTTTGGCAATCCTGGCTTTCCTGTTATTCCAAATGAATTTGAATATTGTTCTTTCAAGGTCTGTAAAATATTCTGTAGGGATTTTGATGGGCAGTGCATTGAAACTGTAGATTGCTTTTTGTAGAATTGCCATTTTTACTATCTTAATCCTACTTATCCAGGAACATGAAATATCCTTCCATTTTCTGATATACCTTTCAATTTTTTCTTCAGTGATTTAGTGTTTTTATCAAATAGATCTGTTACTTCTTTGGTTATAGGTTCTACAAGGTATTTAATGCTATTTGCAACTATTATAAAGGGTGATGTTTCCCTTATTTCTCTTTCAGCCCTTTTAGCTTTAATAGTATATAGGATGGCTAATGATTTCTTTGAGTTAATCTTGTATCCTGCTACATTGCTGAAAGTGGTTTTCAGCTGTAGAAGTTTCCTGGTAGAATTTTGTGGGCCACTTATGTATACACTCATATCATCTACAAATAGAGATAGTTTCACTTCTTTTCCAGTTTGTATCCCCTTAATCTCCTTTCATTCTCTTACTGCTTTAGCGACTCCCTGGAAGGATGTTCTGGGTGACACAATCTGCTCACCTCTGAATAGGCACTGAATTTCATAGTCCTCAGTCCTTCTCTGCTGATGCAGTTGGAGGTGGGGTTGGCTGTGCAAGGTCCCCTCTTTTAGCAGAACAATTTTTAAATGAGAAAATTGTAATGCAGCTAGGTGGCCAAGTCACCACACAAAGATAAAGTAAAAACTTTGCCATGTTCTCTGTTCAGCTCTGTGCAGAAAGAAAAACAGAACACCACACAAACCTCTGATACATAATATTACAAACACCAAAAATAAAAAACTAACTATATGTACCTGGAATGCTGTGCTGGTATTTTATTATAGTGATATTTAGTCAAAGGTTCAAACTTATATGTCAACACATTTACAAAAACTTTATATGGAAATTTTCTCTGAATAAGTGGCTCATCTTTTTATAGCTTATGAATTGAAAGTTAAGTAATCTAAACTAACTAACTTAGAAAATGTTGCTGTAATTTTACTTTTAGAAAAAGTTACATGCAAAAATTTTTATATGCTGCCATACATTATTTGAAATATCTGAATATTTTAGTTATCTCCCTTCCAACAAATTAGGTTCAAGCTCTTCAGTGCATACAAAACACACTCACTTTCTCGAGTAATTGTGCCTAATAACCTGGGCTTAGTATATAAACTTAAAATTTTTACTTGTTTAAAAATAACATGTTTTTATTAACAAAGTAATTATTTAGATTTTTGTAATATCATTTTTTAATTTAAATATCTTTGATGTGTCCACACATTTTCAGACAGAACCTGGTGAAAAGAAGTAAGAGCTCTTCTGTGGCATATTGCCCATGCCATAAAATCTCTCACCAGGATTTGCCTCACAGTTTTAACTTGCTAGAGACAGTCATTATTTACTAACCTTCAGAGTACTGAGAGTTAGAAATGTGACAAAGCAGCTGTTAACAGAAACCAGGGGTTTTTACTGATCTTCTCAGTGCAATCGTTACAAGATCATGTGCTGGATAACAAAAACAAAAAAAGGGAAATTCTCTATCTGAGGGTGTGTGTGGTGACTTGCTGTTTGTCTGGAAGAATTTAGTTCTCCCATATGGTGGGTTGGAATAGAAACAGCTCTTAGAGTGACTATTGCAATCTAGGTAAAAAGACATTAAATCTTATTGAAGAAACTCAGGTTTGACATTCATTTGTCAACCTAATGATAAAATTATAACCTTGAAAAGTAAAGCATACAAATGGATAGACCTCCAATCCCTGTTATGTTCATAGATATATTGTAATATTAGTAAGCATATATTATTAACTGCTTTTATTTTGGCAAAGGGTAGCATTAACTCATCCTTTATATTACAGAATTAAGTTCAAGTTTGTGTTCTACTTTTTAAATTGTATTTCAAAAATAGTATGAAAATAAAGAACATACTTTTGGAGATTCAAGTTATTTTTAAACTTCTAAGTGCCACATGTAATAAAACAAAATAAATATCAATAAAATAAATTTGATATTTAGCTATAAAATATTGGCATTTTATTTGTGCTTTCTGTAAATGTGATTAAACAAATACTACTACTAAAATAATTTATTTTTATATGTACCAATGCAGATTAATTTTATGTAATCCTTCACGTTAATCCAGGGAGTTGCTTCTTATTGGTATTTAACACTTTCATTATATCAAACTATATAATCAAGTTTTACTAATACTAGGATCATTCTGAATTGTTTTTGGCATGTTATTACACAGAACTCCTTATATTGCAGAAAGTGAAACAAAATAAAATCCATATTTTACATTTCATTAAGGCTCAGTTTTTCGATATATTAATTCTTCTTCCACAAATTTATAAATCAATATTATCAAGGTCATTTCCCAGGGGACATCACAGGAAACAGTTTTCCTAAAATAAATCATAATAATGTAAGGCACAAAGTACTTCTGTATGAGTGCAAAGGCTAATAAATTCAATCTATTATGGACTAGAGACATTTAGGACTGACAAACACATTTGCCATTTATTTTTATTTTTTAATGTGTAATGTTAATTCATTTAAAAATTATAATTTTCTTTCTTAACTTTATTTTTTTATATAAAAGTATTTTGTTTTGGTTTGTAAATCACAGAAGTTTATTAATTGTAGTTCTAGATGTACAACTTTGATGAGAAACCTTTCCTGGTTCAGATAGCCATATTCTTGTATCTTTACATGGTTGAAAGAGAAGGAGCTCTCTGCTATTTATTTTTAACAGCATTAATCCCAATCCTTTTGTTGTTTTAAATTTATTCTCAAGACATCTCTTGCCTTCAAATATCTTTCCAACTTTAATTCCTTTTTTTAAAAATCTTGCTTTTTCACTCAGTATATATAACCAGTACTGTCTTTATCACTATTGGTTTAGAGTTACATATTTAAACCTGGTGGGTTTATGAGTAGGTAAACAACTAGCAAACATTAGCTAATAACTTGCCTGATTCTAGAATCTATTAGTAACTACAATTACAACCAGGAATGTTATGAGTCTATAAGTCCCTCCTTAACCTATAGTGTACCCCTCTCTAATCCATGCTTAACTGTCAAAAGGGCCAGTCTTGTGCAGGCCCAAAGCATTCACAATGACATTGGTTGTTCCATGCCCAGAGGATGGCATTTCACAGCTCTATATCTTATCTTCTAAGTCTTGCAGGCTTCTATCTCATGTAAAAGTGTTTTTTTTTTTAACATACTCACCACAGTATTCCTTGTTTCTCCCCTTTTTCCAGTCATTCCCCAGCTTCCCATCACCTCATTCTCCTCTCTATTTCTCAGAAAGAGTAAGGACTCTCAGTGTGAATCAATGCACGTGGACATATCTAGTTGTAGTACATCAAGCCCTTCCAGTATCAAGGCTGAGCAAAGTATTCTTTCGTAGGAAATGGGCTCTAGAATTCCAGTTCACAAACTAGGAATAAATTGTGGTCCTACTGCCAAAGGTCCTACAAACTGCCCATACCAGTTGACTGACATCCACATTCAGAGAGCCTAGTTAATCCTCAAGCAGATTCCCAGGGTGTCAGTACAGATTCAGTAAGCTTTGAATAGCTTAGGTCAGCTCTCTGGTGGGTTTCCTCATCATGACATCATGATCTTTCCACTTTGTTCATATAATCTCTACTCCCTCTCTTCAGCTGGGCTGGGAGCTCTCAACCCAGTATTTAGTTGTGAACCTCTGAATTTGCTTCCAAACATTTCTGGATGAAGGTTCTATAAATACATTTAAGGAGCTCATCAATTCGCTTATAGGAGAAGGCTAGTTTAGGCACCCTCTCCACTATTGCTTAGAATCATAGCAAGGGTCATCTTTGTGGGGTTTGGGGTGTTCTCTCTAACTCCACAATAGTTCCCTCTATCATGATATCAGTCTTGTTATTCTCCCTCTCTCTCTCTCTCACTCTCACAACGCAGTCATCTCATTCCCTCATGTTCTCTTTCCACCTTCCCTTGCTCCTTCTCTGAGTAAAATAGTCCCAATTTACTCAGGATATCTTATTCATTTCCCAGTCACAAGGTGATCCATGGATGTCTTTCTTAGGTTCGTTCTTGATACCTAGATGTTCAGGGATTGTGGATTGTAGTCTAGTTATTCTTTGCTTTACATCTAAATTCTACTTGTAAGTGAGTACACACCATTTTTATCTTTCTAAGTATGTTACCTAATTCAAAATCATATTTTCTAGTTCCATCCATTTTTCTTCAAATTTCAGGATATCATTTTGTTTTTGTAAGTAGTACTCCATTGTACAAATGTACCACATTTTGAATGCATTTTTCAATTGAGAGGCATCTAGATTCTTTCACAGTTCTAGCTATTGCATATAATATTGCTATGAACATAGTTGAACAACTGTCTCTGTGATAAAAATATGTATCTTTTGGGTATATACCCAAGGGTAGTATTGCTGGATCAATAGGTATATTGATTTCCAGTTTTCAGAGAAATAGTCATACTGATTTTCAAAGTAGCTATACAGGTTTATTTTCCCACCAGGAATGGAGGAGTGTTACCCTTACTCCACAACTCCTCTGGCATAGGCTATTCTTAGTGTTTTTGGTCTTAGCCATTTGACAGTTGTAAGATAATGTCTTAGTTGTTTTGATTCATATTCCCCTGATGGCAAAGGATTTTGCACAACTTTATGTGTCTTTGAACCATTTGAGATCCTTCTGTTGAATCCTCTATTGAACTCTGTACCTCATTTTTAAATTGAGTTATTTGTTGTTGCTTTTTTAACTTCTAGTTTCTTTAGTTCTCTATGTATTTTAGAGATCAGTATTCTGTCAGATGTTAGGCTGGTGAAGATCCTTTTTTATTACGCAGGCTGTTGTTTTGTCTTGCTGATCCTGTCCTTTGCCTTACAGAAGCTTCTCAGTTTCATGAGGTCCCATTTATTATCTATTGTTCTCAGTGTCTGTGTGTGCCTATGCTTTGAAGGCTATTTCCCACTTTCTTTTCTATCTGGTTCAGTGTAACTTTGTTTGTGCTGAATCTTTGATCCAATTGCATGTGAATTTTGTGCAGAGTGATAGATATGAATCTATTTTCATTATTCTATGTGCCACCATTCAGATATGCCAGTGACATTTTTTGATGATACTTTTTCCCAATGCATTTATTTTGCTTCTTCATTAAAAATAAAGTGTTTGTAGATGTGTGGATTAATGTCAGGGTCTAAGGAAAGAAATATGGCACTAACTGCTAGCATAATCTTCCCACTACTTCAGAGTAGTCAAAGGCAAGTGATGAAATACAGCCACAATTCAAGACAACTGAACTTCTTTCATTAACTTTTGACTGCTATAGAAAAATGTTATGTTTCTTGTGACTTCTGTCTTCTGACTGAATCTCATTGAAAATTCACAAAACATATCCCAAAACTATGTGGCAAAGGAAGCACACACTTCTACTACTGGTACTTTGTTCTAGTTAGCTTTTTGTCAATCTGAAACAAATATAGTAATCTGAGAGAAGGAAACTTGATTAAGAAAAAGCCTGCCATTGGCCAGTACTGGCACAAGCCTAATTAATCCTAATACTTGGGAGGCAGAGGCAGAAGATTTTGTGAGACTGATGTCAGCATGGTCTACAGAGCAATTTCTAGGAGAGACAAGGGTAGACACAGAAATTTTGTCCTTAAAAAATAAATAGGGAAAAAGATATCATCCACCATGACCAAGTAGGCTTCATCCCAGAAATGCAGGGCTGGTTCAACATACGAAAAACTGTAAATGTTATCCATCATATTAACAAACTAAAGGAACAAAACCACATGATCATATCCTTAGATGCAGAAAAAGCCTTTGACAAAATCCAACACTCCTTTATGATTAAAGCCCTGGAGAGATCAGGA
>PVIH01008911.1:0-86840 GCA_004025045.1 Sigmodon hispidus | reverse complement strand
AGCACGAGTTTCCTTTCATGGTCCCTGATCAATTTAGACAGTTGGAACACCAGTGGCACTGTTCACCGCCTTCTGGGCAGCCTCTTTTGCTTGGTGGGCTTGTAGTACAGCTACAGCTTCATCAACCTTTGAGCGGAGAGACTCTGGAGACTCAAGCATATGAAGTAATTCTGAGTTATCAATCTCCAAAAGCATGCCATTGATTTTACCAGCAAGAGTCAGGTGCATGGCTTGAATAAGAGGAAACAACCGTTCACCCAACATTTGCTTTTGCTCTTGACGGGGGGCAGATGCCAACATGGAATCAGTTAAAGGTTCTTGACCTTGCACATGAACAGCAGACTGTTGCATGGTAACTTGCGGCTGTGCATTTAGATGTTGCTGGGGATTGTGGACTCCCGAGCATATTTATACTGGGGAATGGTGCGGACAGCAGGGGTGGCTGCAGCAGCAGCAGCTGCAGGACATGGACCCATGGTCTGTGTTGAAGTGTAAGCAACACGCTGTGTTGACATGACTCGTGGAACCTGTGAGGAAGCTGGTCTCATACTACTAAATGGTGGTCTAGGAGCAGCTGGGCGGATAGCACCGGGCATATTCTGGAATGGATGAGGTCTGGCACCCTGAGCAGTCCAGCGAGGACTTGGTCTTAGTTGAGCAATTTGGCTAGGAGGGTAGTATGCAGCACGGTTCTGAGTCTGTGGGATAGCTGCCATGAAGTAACCTGAAGGAGATGCTGGCTGGTAGGGGTTGATCACGGGGTTGGGCACAGCTCGGACACTTGCCATTCTCTGCATATACTGGTTAGTGAGGTGATCCTGGTGCTCTTCTTTGCGCTGAGCTAAAGCTACATACTGTGGCTTTGTGGCCACAATTCTGCCATTCATTTCCGTAACAGCTTTAGTGGCTTCTTCAGGGGAAGAGAAACATACAAAACCAAACCCTTTGCTGCGACCACCCTCCATAATAACCTTTGCACTAGTGATTGTACCAAATGGAGAAAACTCTTTCTGGAGACGTTCATCATCAATACCATCATCAAGATTTTTCACATAAAGGTTGTATATCCTTATTCAAGGTCCCTTCCCCCTCCCTCCACATCAGATCATTTTTTCTTCTCCACATCTCCCCATCCCCTCCCTGGGCAGGGAGCAGACAGACCTATGGTCCCACTGACCCAATAACGCTTGGATCAGTCTCCACTCCTGGCAAATCCAGTTCTGTCCCCCCTCCCTCAAGAGTGAGTCAGATGTTCCTACATTTGGAGTGGGATCCAAAGGATCAGTACAGGGTGTTTCTGATCCCAAGCTGTTCAGTGGTTGTGGATTGCAGCATGGGCATGCTTGGCTTTTTTTCTTGTTTGTTTGTTTAGAGACCACTAATGGGTGAGTACATCCCCTGCTTATCTTTCTGAGTTTGTGATACCTCACTCAGGAGGATATTCTCCAAATCCATCCATTTGCCTGCAAATTTTAGGATATCATTTTTTTCTTACTGCTGAGTAGTATTCCATTGTGTAGATGTAACACAGTTAGCTAATCCATTCTTCAGTTGAGGGACATCTAGGTTGTTTCCAGGTTCTTGCTATTACAAATAATGCTGCTATGAACATAGTTGAGCTAATATCTTTGGAGTGTGAATGTGCCTCTTTAGGGTATATACCCAGAAGTGGTATTGCTGGGTCGTCCTTGGGGAGACTGATTCTCAATTTTCTGAGAAACTACCATATTGCCTTCCAAAGTGGCTGAACAAGCTTACACTCCCACCAACAATGGAGGAGTGTTCTCCTTGCTCCGAATCCTCTCCAACATAAGCTGTCATCTGTGCCTTTTATCTTAGCTAATCTAACAGGAGTTAGGTGGTATCTCTAAGTTGTTTTGATTTGCATTTCTCTAATGGCTAAAGATGAAGAGCACTTTTTCAGGTGCCTTTCAGCCATTTGTAGTTCCTCTGCTGAGAATTCCCTTTTTATATCTGTACCCCATTTTTTCATTGTGTTATTCAAGGTTTTGGGCTCTAGATTCTTGAGCTCTTTATATATCTTAGAGATCAATCCTCTATCACTTGTATGGTTGGCTTAAATCTTTTCCCAATCTGTAAGCTGTTGTTTTGTCCTCTTGACAGTGTCCTTGGCTTTGCAGAAGCTTCCTAGCTTCAGGAGATCCCACTTACTGATTGTTGGTCTTAGTGTCTGTGCCACTGGTGTTATATTTAGGAAGAGGTCGCCTGTGCCAATTTGTAGAAGTGTATTTCCCACTTTCTTTTCTATCAAGTTCAAAGTGACTGGGTTTAAGTTGAGGTCTTT
The DNA here is from genome assembly GCA_004025045.1 of Sigmodon hispidus. Classification (NCBI taxonomy): domain Eukaryota; kingdom Metazoa; phylum Chordata; class Mammalia; order Rodentia; family Cricetidae; genus Sigmodon; species Sigmodon hispidus. Next base: position 84,535 of record PVIH01008911.1, on the reverse strand, counting down.
GATCCACTTGGATTTGAGTTTTGTGCAGGGTGACAGGCAAGGATCTATTTGCTTTTTACTACACATTTCCATCCAGCTATTCCAACACCATTTGTTAAATATACTATCTTTTTTCCATTGAATGTTTTGGGCCTCTTTGTCAAAGATCAGGTGTTCATAGGTTTTTGGGTTAATGTATGGATCCTCAATTCTATTCCATTGGTCCACAAGTCTGTTTTTATGCCAGTACCAGGCTGTTTGTATTACTGTAGCTCTATAGTATAGCTTGAAGTCAGGGATGGAGATACCTCCTGAGGTTCTTTTGTTGAGTAAAATTGTTTTGGAAATCCTGGCTATCCTGTTGTTTCCAATGAAATTGAGTATTGTTCTTTAAAGGTCCAAAAAATATTGTGTTGGGATTTTGATGGGCAGTGCATTGAATCTGTAGATTGCCTTTGGTAGAAATGCCATTTTTACTATGTTGATCCTACCAATCCAGGAACATGGGAGAGCTTTCCATTTTCTGATATCCTCTTCAATCTCTTTCTTCAGTGATTTAAAATTTTTGTCAAATAGGTTTGTTACTTCTTTGGTTATAGTTACTTCAAGGTATTTAATACTATTTGCAGCTATTATAGAGGGTAATGTTTTCCTTATTTCTTTTTCAGCTCTTCTATCTTTAGTGTATAGAAAGGCTACTGATTTCTTTTAGTTAATCCTGTATCCTGCTATATTGCTGAAGTGTTTATCAGCTGTAGTAGTTCCTTGGAAGAATTTTGTGGATCATTTATGTTTACAATCATATCATCTGCAAATAAAGATAGCTTCACTTCTTCCTTTCCAATTTGGATCCCCTTAATCTCTTTTCATTACCTTATTGCTTTAGCTAAAACTTTGAGAACTTTATTGAAGAGATAAGGGGAGAGAAGACATCCTTGTCTAGTTCCTCACTTTAGTGGGATTGTTTTGAGTTTTTCTCCATTAAGTTTGATACTGGCTGTTGACTTCTTGTAAATCGCATTTAGTATATTTAGGTATTATCCCTGTATTCTTGATCTCTCCAGGGCTTTAATCATAAAGGAGTGTTGGATTTTGTCAAAGGCTTTTTCCGCATCAAAGGATATGATCATGTGGTTTTGTTCCTTTAGTTTGTTTATATGATGGATAACATTTACAGTTTTTTGTATGTTAATCCTGCCCTGCATTTCTGGAATGAAGCCTACTTGGTCGTGGTGGATGATATCTTTTATACATTGTTCTATACGGTTTGCCAAAATTTTGTTGAGAATTTTCTCATCAATATTCATGAGGGAAATTTGTCTGTAATTCTCCTTCTTTGTTGTGTCTTTGAGTGGCTTGGGTATTAGGGTGATTGTGGCCTCATAAAAGGAATTTGGCAATATTCCTTCAGTTTGTACTGAGTGAAATAGTTTGAGGAGTAACGGTAGTAATTCTTCTTTGAATGTCTGGTAGAATTTGGCACTGAAACCATTTGGACCAGGGCTTTTATTTTGGGGAGGTTTTTAATGACAGTTTCAATTTCCTTAAGGGTTATAGGCCTGTTTAGGTAACTAATCTGATCTTCATTTAATTTTGGTAGATGGTACCTGTCCAGAGAGTTGTCCATTTCTTGTAGGTTTTCCATTTTTGTGGAATACAGATATCCAAAATCTGATCTGATAATTCTCTGTATTTCTGGGGGTCTGTTGTTATGTCCCCCTTTTCATTTCTGATTTTGTTGATTTGAACACTCTCTCTCTGTTTTTTGATTAGTTTAGCTAAGGGCTTATCTATCTTGTTAACTTTCTCAAAGAACCAACTCTTAGATTCGTTGATTCTTTGTATTGTACTTTTTTGTTTCAATTGTATTGATTTCAGCTCTAAGTTTGGTTATTTCTTGCCATCTACTCCTTCTAGGTGAGTTCGCTTCTAATTGTTCTAAGGCTTTCAGGTAAGCTGTTAGGTCTCTAGTGTGGGATTTCTCTAGGTTTTTCATATAGGCATCTAGCGCTATGAATTTTCCTCTTAAGACTGCTTTCATTGTGTCCCACAAGTTTGGATACGTTGTGGATTCATTTTTATTAAATTCTAGGAAGACTTTGATTTTTTTTTTTAATTTCTTCCTTGACCCAGAGATGGTTCAGCTGAGTGATGTTTAGTTTCTATGAGTTGGTAGGCTTTCTTTGGGTTTTGATGTTGCTGAACTCTAACTTTAGGCCCTGGTTGTCCAATATGTTACAAGGGATTATTTCCATTTTTTTGTATCTGCTGATATTTGCTTTATGACCAATTATGTGAACAATTTTGGAGAAAGTTCCTTGAGGAGCTGAGAAATATGTATATTCTTTTGTGTTTGGGTGGAAACTTCTGTAGATATCTATTAAGTCCATTTGCATCATAACCTCTTTTAGACTCCTTATTTCTCTTTTGAGACTCTGTCTAGTTGATCTATCCAGGGTTGAAAGTGTGGTATTGAAGGCTCCCACTATTAGGGTGTAAGAATTGATGTGGGATTCGAGCTTTAGCAGAGTTTCTTTTACATAAGTATGTGCCCTTATATTAGGGACATAAATATTTAAGATTGAAATCTCCTCTTGACCATTTTTTCCTGTGATGAATAAGTAGTGACCATCTTGGTCCCTTTTAATTGCTTTTATCTTAAAGTCTACTTTGTTAGATATTAGGATTACAACCCCTGCTTGTTTCTTAGGACCATTGACTGGAAAATCTTTTCCCAACCCTTTATTCTAAGCCTGTGTCTGTCTTTGCAGTTGAGGTGTGTTTCTTGCAGGCAACAGAAGGATGGCTTCTGTTGTTGTATCCATCTTGTTAGTGTGTGATGTTTTATAGGAGAGTTGAGACCATTGATATTAAGGTAATTAGTGACTACTGATTCATATTTCCTGCCATTTTTGGTGGTAATTTGTTTGTATTTCCTTTCTCTAGGGTATTCTTCTGTGGAATTATTGATTGCTTGTGATTTCGTGTGTATATCTGGGGTCATTGTGTTGGAGTTTTCCCTCTAATACTCTCAGTAGTGCTGGATTGGTAGATAGATATTCTTTCAGTCTGACTTTGTTCTGAAATACCTTGTTTACTCCATCTATGGTGATTGATAATTTTGCAGGGTATAGTATTCTATTTTGGCAGCCATGCTGTTTTAGCATCTGTATAACTTCCTACCAAGCCCTTCTAGCTTTCATCGTTACCATTGAATAGTCAGGCATTATTCTGATGGATCTGCCTTTATATGTGAGTTGGCCCTTTTCTTTTGCCGCTCTTAAAATTTTTTCTTTGTTCTGTATGTTTTATGGCTTGATTATAATGCGGCACACTGTCTTTTTTGGGGGGTCATTTCTATTTGGTGTTCTGTAAGCTTATTGTATCTTTATAGGCATTTCCTTCTTCGGGTTAGGGAAGTTTTCTTCTATGATTTCATTGAAAACATTATCTGTGCCTTTGAGCTGGTATTCTTCTTCTTCTTCTTCTATTCCTATTATTCTCAAATTAGGTCTTTTCATAGTGTCCCATATTTCCTGAACGTTTTGAGTTATGGCTTTTTTAGTTTTACTATTTTCTTTGACTGATATATCTATTTGAGCTACTGAGTCTTCCACTTCAGAGATTCTATCTTCCATCTCTTGAACTTTGTTTCTTATGCTTGTATCTGTGGTTCCAGCTTTTTTCTTCAGGTTTTCTATTTCCATCTTTGCCTCATTTTGTGCCTTTTTTATTGCTTCTATTTCAGTTTTTAGTTCCTGGCATGTTTCTTTCATAGATTTGTTCATCTCTTCCAATTTTTTTTTTTGTATTTTCTTCTATTTCTTTAAGGCTATTTTTTATGTCTTCTTTGAGAGCTTTGATGATCATCAAAAAGGAATTTTTGGTGTTGCTTCCTTATGTTTCCTCTTCATTGCTCAGTTCAGGTCTTGTATTTGTAAGATCACCACTTTCTTCTGGAGGTACCTTGTTGTTCTTTGTATTATTATGTAAATTTTTGCACTGACGTTTGCCCATGGCTTCAGTGGTTTACGATTATGTGGCTCCTGTTCAGTTGTGGCACTTGAGCTTGTGCCTCTCCTGTCACCTCTCTGGGCGGGGTCTGAGTCTATCCTTCAGGGACCCATGTCCTTATCTGTTTGCTCAGTTGGTGGTGGAGGTGGGTAGCTGTGCAAATTCCCTCAGCAGCAGCTGTGGGTATGGTGACAGGCAGACTTTATCTGTGCCTGTTTTAGAGTGCTCTGGGACTTAATCTGCAGACAGCACCCAGTCCTTGAAGCGAAACTGGAATCAATGGGAGCTCAATTCTCCCTCCCTGGCTGGGATATAGGCGCTTGGGCCTGGTGACCCCTCCTCACCTCTGGGCGGGGTCTGAGTCTGTCCTTCAGGGACCCCTTTAGTTATCTGTTTGCTCAGTTGGTGGTGAAAGTGGGTAGCCCTGCAAATTCCCTCAGCAGCAGCTGTGTGTATGGTGAAAGGCAGACTTTTTCTGTGCCCGTTACAGAGTATGCTGGGACTCACTCTACAGACAGTAACCGGTCCCTGAAAAGCAATTTTCAAAAGCAAACTATTCTACAGTGTTATACCATTACATTTAACCTTTGCATTATCAGTCAATAGGCAAATTAACTATGATAAATAAATATTAACACATTCTATGTGCAATTGTATGTTTGGCAATGAAGAAATTTAGTGCTATATGTATATAAAATTGTTATACATTTCAAAATTGCAATTCCTTCATTTCTAAATAAATAAATTATTATGCAATTTTATTTACATTCATAATATCCACTCAAACTAGCAATGACAGGATTATGTGTACAAATATATCATGATTGTATTTTTAACTTTAAATATAAGATATGATGTTGAATATTTGAAAATAAAATAACCATGCATGTGTTAAATAAATAAAAGATAAAGAAACAAATATAACATAGTAGAGTTTAAGAAGAAAGAGAAAGTTCTAGTGGCTTATGCCTGTCAGTACATAACTTGAGGAGAACTGACTTAAATCTGAGTCTAGCCTGAGGAACAGGATGAGTTGCAGGACAGCCTGAATATCAGAGTAAGATCCTCTATCAAAACTCAAGCACTAATAGTACAGAAATAATAACAAACAAACAAACAAAAAAGAACTAGAGCTGGACCTGATGACATGGACCTATAGGTATAGCTGTGTGACTATTTATGTGGCTTGAAGCAGGAAATAGACAAAATCAAGGTCATGGTTGGTGACAGAATAAGGTCATCTCACTTAGTCAGATCCCATAAGCCTGGCAGTGTAGCTGAGTTGTAGACTATTAATTTAGCATTTGTAGGATATCAAGTTTACACATTTACTTATTTATTGGAAAATCTCACAAATATGTTACAATTATTATAAAACCAAGTTCTTCACATATAGATTCTAAATACCAATAAATAAATCATAGGAGAATGCGGTGATATGTTTAACAAAACCAGTCTGGATAGTCAAGGCAAGAGGGTAAGAGAGTGGTACCTCACACCTTCAATACCACCACAGAAAGACTAGGAGTGGTGACCTGCACCTTTAATCCCTTAACTCTAGAGACAGAGATCTTCCTGTGTTTATATGAATTCCAAGCCTAACTACCAAATAGTAGTAGCTCACACCTTTAATCTTAACTCTAGAATATAATGCAGAGTTGAACCCAGAAGTGAAACAACTGGGAAAAGAAGGTATGTAAGGCAGGTGTACAGAGACAGATATTTATTCTGTAGAAGCAATGAGGAGCAAGAGTGAGGAAGCTGGAAGATAGCTTTTACCTTAAGAATTTGACTGGGTGAGATTTGAATATGGTCTATTTCCTCTCTCTGCTAATCCAGCTTTTCCCAGATATCTGGCTCTGAGTTTTCATTTACTAACAACTAGAACTTGCATTACAAGAGAAAACACACATATAACTCTCAATAATATTTCTTTTTGATGATAGGAGTAAATATGAAGGTAAAGAAAGACTATAATTTGTCATTTATATTTAAATATTATTATAAAAATTATTTTGTTATTTTTATTATTAAATTAATTGTATTGAATTTTTGGCCAAGAATATAAGCTTAATGTAAACAAATAAAATGTGTCTTTTTGAATTATAAAACAATATTTTTTTCACATGTCCTAGATGGTTTACACTAGTCCTTATCAAGTAATTTAAATCATATTATGAAAGAGATCATTTTCAAAAAAATAAAAAAATAAGTTTATCATCTGACTTTTATAAAATTCATTTTTATTTTATTAACAAACACCTACAATGTCATATAATTATACCATTATTCCAGCAATAATAAATAAAGATTGTGATAAATTGCATAGATAACACCAAAAAGAACTTTATTACACAATATAAATTTAATACTCACTCAAAGTTATCCAATGCTTTCTAGAAGTGTTTATGAGTTAGTTAATTGAATTGAACTGTTATACTGGTATCTGTATCTGAGAACATCTCTCACATTTCTTACTAAGACTGTAAGTTTAGATATAAGACAAAAACTGTAGAGCCTTTTATAGCAATGGACTGGTCATGTCTTCTGCTCTCATCAAGGAAACAGTGCTTCAAGTAACATAATGCTTTAAGGTTTGGAATAAAAACAGAAGAAAAGTAGAGACCTTCCCAATGATTAAAAATCATTGTTTCTAATCCCACTTCATCCTAGGGCAAAATTATGTTTGTACTTGTCTTTGGTAATCAACCTTATCCATAACTTTTGTTGCTGTCTAACAGCAAGTGGGCAGATGGATACCAGAGATGATTTGATAGACACCAAGATTAGGAAGTGTAGGCAGACTAATACCAGGTAAAAACTTACAAGAAGCTAACAATGCATGCATTTTTGGCAAAGATTATTATTTACTGGAAGATAGTAATTTCACTTTGATGCTGATGAGTCTACAGTCAGGATGAGTTTGTGGGCTTTATCAAGGTGATCCCAGGATTCTTTGGCAGATTCTTCTCAATGGACATGCCTTTTCAGGAGAGTTTGAACCTAAGAGGACCAAACTGAAGTCTCCAGTTATGTTCCATGAGATACCTTTATAATTCAAAAGTACGGATGATTAATTAAATGATATATTCAGGGAAAGGTTACTGTACTCACATTTCAAATTCTGTTTATGGTAATGAATTATTGATTTTTTAGCACTTGAAAATCAAGGTAAGCGTATCACTTTTTTTTGTTTTGTTTTCTTCAACAAACAGCAGACAGGCCTATCCAGTCTATATATAATATTTAAAAAAATACAGTATGTATTTCAAGTGACAAGACAAAGATAGTAAAAATGAAGTGGCACACAGAAATAATTTTGTTATATTAAAGGAAAATTTCAAAGTCAATGATTTAAGTTGCAAAATCAGAATTTAAAGGGTATATCCAATAATGGAAGAACAAATAAAGTTGAGAATAATGTTTGTGGAATTTAGAAATTTTATAGATAGAATATATTATGAATATTTCTATTGAAATAAAAATGTACTTACAATAGAAACATACGACAAAATCAAAACTATAAATCCCCTTTAACATCTATAGACCTTATAAGTAAACAAAGAATTCAAATGTGGAAGACTTGAGCATACAAGTAAAAGAAATGCTGTTGACAAGGTACATTAGTCATTCTTCACATTCTTCAGCACTGTTACACACTACTTGAGTCTATGTAAAGGAGGATGAAAGATTTCGGAAGTCTCTAGTGTCTGTGCTATTGGTGTCATATTTAGGAAGTGGTCATCTATGGCAATGCATTCAAGAGTATTTTCCACTTTCTTTTTTTATCAAATTCAGTGTAGCTATGTTTATGTTAAGGTCTTTGATCCACTTGGATTTGAGTTTTGTGCAGAGTAATAGATGTGGATCTGTGGATCTTTTTGCATTCTTCTACATACTACTATCTAGGTATAAGCACCATTTGTTGAAGATACTATCTTTTTTTCACTATATACTTTTGGCCTCTCTGTCAAAACTCAGGTGTTTATAGGTATATGAATTAACATCAGGATCTTTGATTTAATTTCATTAATCCATAAGTCTGTTTTTATGCCAGTACCAGGCTGGGTTTTTTTCTCCTTTTTAAAAAATTTATTTATTTATTTTTATAGAATATAGTCTTTTTTATCCATGTATCCCCTTGTTCCAACTCCCTTCTTTCTCCCAACCCCTCCCAGGCAGCCTTCAGCCTCCCTCCTCCCCATACCTCCATCCCCTCCCCAGAAAGAGCAAGAGGTCCCAAGGTGGATTAGCTCAGCATCCACTCCAGGCAAGTCCGATTTGCTCATCTTAATATCCAGACTGGGTTAGGTGTTCTGGAGGGAATGGGCTCCAAGGTGCCAGTCCATGCACAGAAACACAGTCTAAACCCTCTCCTTGACACTAGGGAAACCTCTAAGAACTTACAGGATGTCCCTGGCTAGGTCTTCAATCAATAGCAAAGGTGTTGCCTAAACAGGACTTCTTCCATAACCAAGTAAATAACCACCCCAAGTGTCATCACAAAACTTTCATCCAAATATGAATAGAGATAGAGGAAGGGATACATGGCTGAACACTAGGCTGATTCCCTGGTTCAACTGATAGCAGGGGAGGAGACGCTATATGAGCAAGGGAATAGGGGACTATGAGAAAAATTCTCTTAGTAATGGCTGGTTGAAGCTCTGGGGAGCTCACTGAATCAATAACAGCTACCTGAAACCATCTGGAAAGGAACTAAACCCCTCCAAGGCCAGGTTGTTTTTATAATTGTAGCTTTATAGTGTAGCTTGAAGGCAAGGAATGTAATACCTCCTGAAGTTCTATTATTTAACAGGATTTTTTGACAATCCTTGATTTCTTGTTGTTCCACATGATGTTGAGTATTGTTCTTTCAAGGTCTGAAAAAAAAAATGGGTTTAGATGTCGATGGGAATTGCATTGAATCTATAGATTGATTTTTGATAAGATTATGATTCTTCATCTTGAAATGGATAGAGGCAGAAGCGGAGATCCATTGCTAAGCACCAGGTCCAGCTCCTAGTCCAGCTGAAGAGAGAGAGAGAAGAGAGAATATGAGCAAAAAAAGTCAAAATAATGAAAAGGAGATCTACAGAGGTAGCTGACCAGAGCTATTGGGAGGTCACTGAATCAGAAAAAAAAATCATTAAATATCTTAGTATAACTCTAACCAAAGAAGTATCAGATCTGTTTGACAAAAACTTTAAATCACTGAAGAAAAAATTAAAGAGGTTATCAGAAAATGGTAAAATCTCCCATGTTCCTGAATAGGTAGAATCAACATAGTAAAAATGGCTACCAAAATAATGTACAGATTTAATGCAATTCTCATCAAAATCCCAACACAATTTTTATACACCTTGAAAAAACAATACTCATTATTTTTGTAATAGTAGGAAAGTCAGGATTGCCAAAACAATTTTACTCAACAAAAGATCCTCAGGAGGCATCACCATTCCCAACTTCAAGTGATTCTGTAGAGCTATAGCATTAAAAGCAGCCTGGTACAAGCATAAAAGCAGGCTTGTGAATCAATGGAATTGAATTGAAGACCCCAACATTAACCCACACACCTATAAAAACCTGATTTTTGACAAAGAGGCCAAAAATATTCATTGGAAAAAAGATAGTATCTTCAACAAATGGTGTTATCATAACTGGATGGTAGTATGTAGAATAATGCAAATAAATCCAAACCTATCACTCTGCACAAAACTCAAATTCAAGTGGATCAAAGACCTCATCAAAAACCCAGCTATACTGAACTTGCTATAAAAGAAAGTGGGAAATATCCTCCAACACACTGTCACAGATGACCACTTCTTAAATATAACACCAGTAGCACAGACAATATGAACAACAATCAGTAAGTGGGACCTCCTAAAACTGAGAAGCTTCTGTAAGGCCAAGAACAGAGTCAATAAGACCTACTGAATGGAAAAAGATGTTCACCAATCCTACAAGTGACAGAAAAATTGATCTCTAAAATATGTAGAGAACTCAAGAAACTAGAGCCCAAACCCTAAATAACCCAATTAAAAAATGGGGTTCAAGGAGTCAGTCCAGGGTGTTTCTGATCCCAAGCTCTTCAGTGGTTGTGATTTGCAGCTTGGGCATGCTTTGCTTTTTTCTTGTTTGTTTGTTTGTTTGTTTGTTTGTTTGTTCAGAGTTCTTGGATCCCACTCCCCCTAGAGGAACACTTGATTCACTCCTGAGGGAGGGGGGAGAAAACTTGATCTTCCAGGAGTAGAGACTTAATTAAGCAATATTTAGGACAGTGGGAACATGCGATTGCCTGTTACCTGCCCAGGAAGGGGGTGGGAAGTTGTGGAGAAGAAAGAATGACCTGATATGGTGTGAGGGGGAAGGGACCTTGAATAAGGATATACAAAAGTAGAAAGTGTAACTTCTTTGTTCATAATAATAATAATAGTAATAATAATAAAAAAGAAAGACAAAAAATGGGGTTCAGAACTAAAAAGGGAATTCTCAGCAGAAGAATTACAAATGCCTGAAAGACATTGAAAAAGTGCTGGACATCTTTAGCCATCAGAGAAATGTAAATCAAAACAACTTTGAGATACCACCTCACACAGGTCAGAATAGTTAAGATTAAAAACTCAGATGATAGACTATGCTGGAGAGGATGCAGAGCAAGTGGAACACTACTTCAATGTTGGTGGGGGTGTAAATTTTTTCTGCCACTCTGGAATACAGTATGGAGATATCTTAGAAAACTAGGAATCAAACTCCCCAAGGATCTAGCATTACTACTTTTTGGCATGTACATTCGCACTCCAAGAACATTAGCTCAACTATGTTTATACCAGCATTGTTAGTAATAACAAGAACTTGGAAAAAAACCTAGATGTCCTTCAACTGAGGAATGGAATAACAAACTGTGGTACATCTACATAATGGAGTACTACTCAGCAGTAAGACAAAAATAATATTCTAGAACTTGCAGGCAAATCGATAAAATTGGAGAATATCCTTCTGAACAAGGTATTATAAACCCTGAAAGATTAACAGTGGATGTACTCACTCATTAGTGGGCTTAAAAAAAGAAAAAAAAGAAAAGAAAAAGAAAAAGATGTCATTGTATGCCAGAGCTCAAGGCTAGAACATAGCTAAATGACAAAATGCCTCACTTCTATATTGATGGCCTTTGGCAGGGGTGTGGATGAGGAAAGACTTGTTTTCTTTAAGAGTTTGGCCACAGGGAGTTTAATTATGCTCCAGTAAGTAAATGAGCAGCATGATTGGGCTTTTATGTTAATCGAGAGATCACAGGAGTGGGTATGAATCTGAGAGGACTGATAACTGAGTTTGATGGGTTGCATGATATAAAATCACCAAATAATAAATAAAATATAAAAAAATGTTGAAAGTTACAACTTGGCAAATTTAGTTTGAAATTCATGTGGCTAATTTTTTTTTGACTAGAACAGACAAAACAAACTGAAGAATTCACCATTCCAAATGTGAAGACTTGTAAGGCAAGAATAATCAAGTTAGTATACAGTGCCAAAGATTTTCAGAGCTAAGTCTAGAACAGAGACTCCTAAGATACAATGATATTTGTGTTCATTATCATCCTCAAATGCCTACCTGTGAATTTAAGAAATAACACCTTTTATATATAAAAAACTTAAATGTGCTAAGAGACAACACCCTTATCACAGAACGTATGAATGTCAATTTCTCTCCAGAAAATTCATTTAAATTGATTAAATGTGACAATGTACTCATGCCCATCAACTTTATTTCAGATGTCATACTTATCCATTATTACCTACTGGACAATTTCTTGTCAGTGATCTGACAAGGCCCATCCTGGCAATGGTAAGAGGACAACACACTTAACTCTGTTGTCCAAAGTAGTCACGTACTAATCAGTAATATGTAAGAGTATTATTTTGCTTATATCCAAAGTAAATACCTTTAGAGGTAAAAGTATGAGTATGGAGTCACTTTGCCTTTATTATTCATGAGTCATTGAAAAACATTTGCTTTTTCCTTTTCCCAATTCCACTGAAAATGCAAACTATTATATATAAATGGTAAAAAAAAAAAACAAGTAGTGTTTATAATGACATACTATTCTGTGAGCAGGTGACTTATTTTAGTTTTCACACACAAAAAGAGAAATATCATGACTACCATGGTGATGACTGAGGTACAGTGTTTGGTGTAAAATGATTATAAAAGAAATTATCAATATCACTTCTGTTGTATGCAGCTTTCACAGAGAGAACTCTAGTAGTTATGTCTCTTCTCTGCTATAAAACAAACTTTTTCCTCATAAAAACAATCAGTGTTTTTCTTTTTCCATTCTCCTCTGACTTAACATGAGATTTATTAATAATTGATAACCAAGCATCACTCTATTTAAATTGGGAAACATCAGAAAAGGATTATAATAGAACCACAACAATGTAGAAGAATTTTAAGCGAAAAATATCATAACCTAAAGGATTGTGTTTATTTATTTTTTTTCAGTTTTATTAAGTATAGTGTCCTCTTAGCCGGAGGAAATATTGTCAAAATGGTAAAATTTTATTTAATCAGGGCTTTAATAACCAAAGGCTGTATGCATACTTCTCTGGCAAGAGTTTGAACTGAGCTGAATTTTCTTATGGGAATTTCTATTATCACAAACTTCTAAGGTCAGCTGCACTAGAGGAGACCCTGCAAATGATGCTTCCCAGAATCCTTCTCAAGGACATACTTTGCTGTATAGCAATACTTGAGTAAAATGGTGAAGATGAAAGACAAGTGTTTTCCTTCTGGATTCAGTAATAGAGATATTCATGAGCAGATGTACTATTCATTATGCCTTGGTAGCAAGTACCCAAGAATCATTTATTTTCCTGATTAAAATAAAACAGATGACGGGAATTTCTGAAACCTCCTTTCCCCACAGAACTGTGCAGAGCTTACATTATTTGCCTGAGTTCTATTGTGTACACTCCCTGTTGTCTGTTTTTTTTTTTTTTAACTTAGACTATCATTGACTTACTTTGCATAATCCCTGACCACTAAAAAATTCTTCCTATTAGTTATATATTTATGCAATGAAATATACACATGTAATTACTTAGACAGATTATATGGTTTGGGTTTGTTATTATGATGATGATAATGATTGGCTTGCTAGTTTTAACCTTCTTTTTCTTTAACTTTTTTCAACTGTAAAATCTGTGGCAGTGAATGACACCCAGGCCAATTAAAAAAAATCAGTTATTCTCTGGGTGATGAATGTATAAAGATCACCTTTAGTTCAGTCTGTAAATTTGAAAGTATTCAAGGTGACTTTTGAAGGTAAATTTTAAAACAAATAAACAGACTTTATATTCCAGCTGGCACAGCACCTGTAATGTTCTTAGAGAGTTTACTTCCAGAAATGATTTTTGAAAATTAATAGCATTTGTGTTTACTCCCAAATGATTCATCTGTTCAGATAAGATGGAGTAAGACTGCTTGATTGTTGATGATAAGTCACATGATTTTTAAGGTTCACGACCCATTCTCATGGCTTATGGAACAAGGATTTTGGAAATAAAGAGAAAAATAAAGACACAGGAAAAACAAATCCCCAAACTCTGCCTGCCTCATATTACATTCGTATGATCAAGATTAAAATACTTATACTTTGTGAAAAGTCAATGATAAAATATTTTGGAGAAAGATGATGAAGTGCTTGTTAATATGCAAAACATGCAACTTATAATAATCAGTGGTCTGGAACAGCTGAAAGTTCTGAGTTCTATTATTTGTGGAAAACTGAGATATTTATTGGAGTTATTTCTTGTATTTGTATTGACATTAATTATTTAAAGGGATGTGCATTTCTCTGAATTTAGTTATTTTCATTAAATTATTGAAATACAGATTCCTTTCAGCTCTCTGATCTTTTATATTACTTTTTGGCTGCTACTCCCAAACCAAAGAAAATTTCCTGGAATTCTTAAACGTTGATTGTTTTCTACCACAAATGGTTTCTATCTTGCTTTCACTGAAAGTTCTTATTTGTTGGCAGAAATTCAAGGAAGCAAATTGCTTCTTTCTAGGAAGGATGGGAAAAATGTCTAAGTAATATTCAAGATAAGAGCTAGGTTTTTGTTAAAATAATGTTACTTGCTTCTCGTATGGCAGTAATTAAGGAAGATATTTACATACATCTATTTGTTTATTACAATTTTATGGAAAGAGGTAAAATATATTTTATTTAGATATTGAAGTTATCATTCTATTAACAAAAATTACATTTTGCATATACTATTACCATTGCTTATTTTTTTAAAAGTAGACAAAGAAATTTATTCTGAAAATTACACAGACTACATTTGGAATCCTGATTGTTGAAATGTATTTTCCTTAAATTAAGAGTCCTTGATGTCTTGTCTGGCACTTAAATAAAATTTATGGCATGTCTCCTTTCTTTTACTAATTTTTAAATCACTATAATGAGATCAAATAAGCTCACATGTACAAACATAATGATATGTGGCTGGACATAAGCAATATTGGTAGCAATTTACACTAGATCAAATAATATTTCTAACCTTGAAAATATTTTACAGATGCCCAAACAGTACTTTTTAAATACCAATTATCATTGCCATTTTTATATATTTCTTCCACATCCAATCATCTCTTAGTCTTTTAATTATTCTATTGATTCTTTCTTTGCTCTTTGTCCTTCAACCCAAGATCATATTTTCAGTGTGTTACATCAGATTAATTTAGTTTTACTATAGTTTGCGTTCTTGTTAAACCTTTTTTCTGTTTTTAAATCCATTTGATTATAATGAAATTCATTTTCTTAGAATCATTTCATTCTCATAATTATCCTAGAGTTGTATAAGCAAAATTTCATAGTTTCCTTTTGGATCAACCTGCTTAGTTGCTTAGTTGGTGGGTTTAGACAACAGTTGAACCTAAATTGAGATCTGGGATATTTTCTATTTTTGTAAGTTTTGATATAGTTCTTCCAGCTTTATATTCATTTTCATTCTTTGTTTTAAAGTATTTGATTATATTTTAGAGATGATAATATAACTATATTATTTATCTCTTCTATTTCTTCTACCCAAATACTCTTGTATAATATTCCTTGCTTTCATTAAATACATGACCTCTGTAGGCTGTTGTTTTGTCTTATTGGCTGTGTCCTTGGCTTTATAGAAGCTTCTCAGTTACAGGAGGTCCCACTTATTGATTGTCGTTTTTAGTGTCTGTGCTACTGCTGTTATATTTAGGAAGTGGTCACTTGTGCCAATGCATTGGGGGGTATTTCCAACTTTTTTTTCTATCAACTTCAGCTTAGATGGTTTTATATTGATGTCCTTGATCCACTTGGGTTTGAGTTTTGTGTAGAGTTAAATGTTTGGATCTATTTACATTTTTCTACATACTACTATCCAGGTATGCCAACACCATTTGTTGAAGATACTATCTTTTTTCCATTGATTATTTTTGGCTTTATTGTCAAAAATCATGCATTCATAGGTGTGTGCGTTAATATCCTTCTTCAGTTTGATTCCATTGATCTACAAGTCTGTTTTTATGCCAGTACTAGGCTGTTTTTTTTTTTTTTTTTTTTTTTTTTTTTTTTTTTTTTTTTTTTTTTTTTTTTTTTTTTTTTTTTTTTTTTTTTTTTTTTTTTTTTTTTTTTTTTTTTTTTTTTTTTTTTTTTTTTTTTTTTTTTTTTTTTTTTTTTTTTTTTTTTTTTTTTTTTTTTTTTTGTTTTTTTTTTAATACTGTAACTCTATAGTATAACTTGGAGTTTAGGTAATGCCTCCTTAAGTTCTTTTGTTGAGTAACACTGTTTTGGCAATCCTGGCTTTTCTGTTATTCTAGATAAAATTTAGTATTGTTCTTTTAAGATCTGTAATACTTTAGTTGGGATTTTGATGTTGGAATTGCATTGAATGCGTAGATTGCTTTTGTTAAGATGGCCATTTTTACTATTGATCCTACTTATCCAGGAGCATGAGAGATCATTCCATTTTCTGATATCCTCTTTAATTTCTTTCTTCATTGATTTAAAGTTTTTGTCAAATGGATCTGTTACTTTTTGGTTGCAGTTACACCAAGATATTTAATGATATTTGAAGCTGTTATAAAGGGTGATATTTCCCTAATTTCTTTTTCAGCCTATTGGTCTTTAGTGTATAGGAGTGTTACTGATTTTCTTTTTGAATTAATCTTATAACCTGCTACATTGCTAAAGGAATTTATCCACCATAGGAGTTCTCTGGTAAAATTTTGTGGGTCACTTATGTATACACTCATATCATCTGTAAATAGAGATAGTTTCACTACTTTTACCAATTTGTATCCCCTTAATCGCCTTTTGTTTTCTTATTGCTTTGGCTAAAATCTTGAAAACTGTATTGAATCTGTAAGGGGAGAAGTGACAGCCATCTCTAGTTTCTGATTTTAGTGGGATTGCTTTGATTTTTCTCTTCATTTAGTTTGTTGTTGGTTGTTGGCTTCTTATAAATTGCCATTATTGTACTTAGGAATTTGACCTGTATTCCTGATATCTCTAGGACTTTTATCATAAAGGAGTGTTGAACTTTCTCAAAGGCTTTTTCAGCATCTGAGGAGATGATCATGTGGTTTTTTTTTCCTTCAATTTGTTTGTATGATATATGACATTTAAATTTTTTTATATGCTGAACCATACCTGCATTTCTGGGTTGAATCCTACTTGAACATTTTTATATGTTGTTGTAATCAGTTTGCCAGAATTTTGTTGAGTATTTTTGTAACAATGTTCATAAGGGAGATTGTTCTGTAAGTCTCTTTCTTTGTTGTGTCTTTGAGTGGCTTAGTTATCATGGTGATTTTGGCCTCATAAAAAGTCTTTGGCAGCTTTCATTCAATTTCTACTGTGGGGAACAGTTTGTTGAGTATTAGTATTAGTTCTTCTTTGAGTGTTGGTAGTATTCTCCAGTAAAACCATCTGAATCTGGGCTTTTGTTATTTGGGAGACTTTTAATAACAGCTTCAATATGCCTTGGTGTTAGAGGCCTGTTTAGGTCTTTAATCTGTTCTTGATTTAATTTTGGCAATTTGGTACTTGTCCGGAAAGCTGTCCATTTCTTTTAGGTTTTCCATTTTAGTAGAGTGTAGATTTTCATAGTGTGACCTGATAATCTCTGAATTTCCTAGGGGTCTGTTGTTATGGTTCCCTTTTCATTTCTGACTCTGTTAATTTGAATAATCTCTCTCTTCCTTTTGGTTAGTTTGGATAACGGTTTGTCTATCTTGTTGACTTTCTCAAAGAACAAACTTTTTGATTCATTAATTTTTTTTGTGTGTTGTTCTCTTTGTTTCTGTTATACTGATTTCAGTCCTAAGTTTGATTATTTCCTGTTGTCTACTCCTTCTTGGTGAATTTGCTTCTAATTGTTCTAAAGCCTTCAACTGAGTTGTTAGGGCCTCTTGTGTGAGCTTTCTCTTTGTTTTTTAATATAGGCATCTAGTGCTATTTTCTCTTAACACTGCTTTCATTATGTCCCATAGCTTGAGTATGTAGTACATTCATTTTCATTAAATTCTAGAAAGTCTTTAATTGCTTTCTTAACTTCTTCCCTGACCCAGAAGTGGTTCAATGTAGAGATGTTCAGTTTCCATGAGTTTGTAAGCTTTCTCTAATTTTTGGTGTTGTTGTTGAATTCTAATTTTAGGCAATGGTGGTCTGATATGGTACAAGGGGTTATTCCCATTTTTTGTATCTATTGATATTTGCCTTATGACCAAGTGTGTGGTCAATTTTAGAGAAAGTTCCATGGAGTACTGAGAAATATGTATATTCCTTGTGTTCAGATGAAAGCTTCTGTAAATATCTATTAAGTCCATTTGCATCGTTACATCTCTTAGACCCCTTATTTTTTGTTGAGTCTTTGTCCGGTTGACCTATTCAAGGGTTAAAGTGAGGTATTAAGATCTCTCAATATTAGAGTGTGATATTTGATGTGGGGTTTAAGCTTTAGTAATGTTTCTTTTACATTTGAAGGTGCCCTTATATTAGTGGCATAAATATTCAGGATTGAGATGTGATCTACATTGATTTTTTTCTGAGATAAATAAATTATGTCCATCCTGGTCTCTCTTTATTGGTTTTAGTTTGAAGTCTACATTTTCTATATTTGAATAGCTATACCAGCTTGTTTCTGGGGGCCATTTGATTGAAAAGTATTTTCCCCCGTCTCTTTACTCTGAGCCTGTGTTTGTCTTTGGAGTTGAGGTGTGTTTCTTGTATGCAGCAGAAAGTTGACTCTTTTTTTTTTTTTTTTTTGTAACCATCATGTTAGGGTATGTCTTTTTATAGGTGCATTAAATTCATTGATGTTAAGGGATATTAACTGATTGTTACTTCCTGCTATTTTTACTAATAGTTCGTGTTTATTTCCTCTTTTAGTTTTTTTCTTCTATGGAATTATTGATTACTTGTGGTTTTATAGATATATCTGGGTTTCTTAGGTTCGAGTTTTCCTTCAGGTGCTTTCAGTATTGCTGGATTGGTGGATAGGTATTGTTTCAACTTATTTTTGTAGTGAAATATCTTGCTTAATCCAACTATGAGGATTAATAGTTTTGCTGGGTATAGTAGTCTGGGTTGGCAGCCATGCTCTTTTAGTGTCTGTATAACTTCTGATCAGGATCTTCTTGCTTATATATATTCTATTGAAAAGTCTTGCATTATTCTTGTGGATCTGCCTTTATAGGTAAGTTGTTCCTTTTCCTTTGTAGCTCTTAATATTTTTTCTTTGTTCTGTATGTCTTGTGTCTTAATTATTGTATGGTGAGCAGGCTTTTTAGGGCATCTACTCTATTTGGTATTTTGTTTGCTTTTGTATCTTTTTAAGCATTTCCTTTTTTAGATTGGGAAAGTTTTCTTCTATGATCTTATTGAATACAGTTTCTGTGCTTCTGAGCTGGTATTCTGCTCCTTTTTCTATTCTAATTATTCTCAGGTTTGGTCTTTTGATGGTATCCCAAATTTCCTGAATATTTTGTGTTATGACTTTTTTGGTTTTGGCATTTTCTTTGAGTGATTTATCCATTTCCAATATTGAGTCTTCAATTCCAGAGATTTTCTTTTTCATCTCTCTGATTCTGTTGCTTATGCTTTTATCTCTAGCTTCAGATCATTTCTTCAGATTATCTATTTCATTTTTTGCTTTGTTTTTTGTGCCTTCTTTATTGTTTCTATTTCAGTTTTAGTTACTGGAATGATTCTTTCATTTGTTGGATTTTTTTTTCCTTGGTTTTCTTTGTTTTGGTGCAAGGATTTTTTTTATCTCTTCCAATATTTTTTTCTATTTCTTTAATGGATTTTTTTATATCTAATTTTAAGTTTTCTATAATCTTCAAAAGGGTATTTGTATTGTTGTTTCCTTCTGTTTCCTCTTCATTTCTCTGTTCAGGACTTGGTGTTGTAGAGACATCAGTTTCTTCTGGTGGTATCTTGATTTTCTTTATATTTTCATTTGTATTCTTGCACTTACGTCTGCCCATTTCTTCCTTTGTTCACTCTTAGTCAGGTCAAATGGAATCTTAGTCCCTTGTGGCTATACAGGGGTTCTGTGTCTCCTATCTTCTCTGGACATGGAGTCTGCACAATTTTTGCTCTGGTCAGGTCATGAGATTCTTGCTGTTTAAAGCCATCTGACTCCCACTTAGCCTCAGATACCACTGGGTCATGCTGTTTCAATTTATATATTTTTATATTTCCAACTTAATTAACTAGCACATATGTTTATATTAATACTGGAATTTATCAATCAATGTGAAGAAAAAAATCTTACTCTCCAGATCAATCATTTAAAACTAATGAAATATTTGCTATTCAAACATTTTCTTTATTATTTTTCCTGTAGACAAATGCTATTGTTTGGATAAGCATCCTTCAGTGAAGTCCAGGTATGCAACAATTGGGTGGTAGTAGAACTATTAAGAAGAGGAGGGGATAATGTAAATTTCTTAGGTTATAAAACAATAAGACAAAGAGCTAGGCCCTCAATTGGTAGGCATCTGTCAATTTACATGGACATTATGTAGAACCTGAAGTGGTGGGATTAGACTGTGTTCCTGTATAGGGACTGGCACCTTGGAGTTCATTCCCTGCAGAGGATTGCCAAACTCAGCCTTGTTATTCAGATGAAAAAGTCAGACCTGCACCATGCTGAGCTGATTTACTGTACACTTTCTGCCCTTTTGGGGAAGGCCACTGAGAGATAGAATTGGGGGAAGGTTAAGGTAGACTGGGAGAAATTGGGAATAGGGAAAGGTGGGTGAGCCTGGGGATACATGAAAAAAAAAAAAGAAAAAAAAAACACGTTTGTTTTAATTAAAAAAAAAAGAGAGAGAGAGAAATCAAACAATGATTCTGATAAGAATTTTGAGGTTCCAGCCAATCAATTGTTCCCTCTCGCTGTTTCCTGTCATATAATTAGGTAGTTTTGCTGTGACACATTCTATTCCCATTACTACCTGCCAACCTCATTGATTATAGAGTCATTTAGTCAGGAACAGAACCTACAACTCTGTGAGGTAAATAATCATATTTTTTGAGACTAAAGACAGGGCTCAATTGGTAAAAATGTTATTGTAAAATATGATCATCTGAGTCAATAAATCAAAACACATGTAAAATCTGGGGGGTGGGGAGTGCATCTCTCATTTAATGCCAGTGCTGGGAAAAGGGATCAGAGATAGGTGATTCTTTACCCTTGCTGGATGGCCAGTCTAACTGAAGAGACTGAACTTCATTCTCAGTGAGAAATTCTGCCCTAGAAAATAAGATAGTAAGTGACTGATCTCTTGTTTTTACACATATGCCCATACTCATGAACACAGGAATACACACATACACACCACACACACACACACACACACACACACACTCACTCACACATATACTTTCATATATAAGTATGTCATCAATGGTATTTTTTGATGCTACCAGCAGGCAAATGGATGGATTTGGAGAATATCCACTTGAGCAAGATTTCATAAACCCAGAAAGATAAGAAGGGGATGTACTCACTTATTAGTGGACTTTTAAGCAAAAGCATTATTTTCATTAAAAGATGATCGGTGAAATCGATTTAAAACACACACACAAAACAAAACAAAACAAAACAAAACAAAACAAAACAAAACAAAACAAAAAACCTTCTGATTTGACTGTAGAAGGGTTGCTTAGCAGGAATTTCTGGTGGCCATAGTACATCCATGGTCATTAGCTGTGACCTACTGTGTTTCTTCATCTGTACCTGAGTCCAATCTGGATTGAGAAGCTTTAGATTTTGTTTTTATGTTCCATGTATTTTAGAGAAAAGTGAATTTTTATTACTGTTTTTCTTCATTTTTTTTCTTTTTGCTATCCTGGATGTTTTGTTTTTTTATATAAAATTTGATATAAAAATAAATTTTCATGAATGCTGGGTAAGTTTGACTACTTATGATTTCATACTTCAAATATAGATGCTTCTGAGAACAGGTTTAATAAGATAAACCATTTTAACTAGCACGAACTTAATTGAGATATCACAACTGAATGACTAATAGTGGTAATGAATGATTGTCATCATCTATGCCTAGCATCCACATATATGTGCACACTTTAGCATGTATGCCCACATACAAGCAAACACTGGAATGTAAGAGTAATAAAAAAGAAAATCATTGACATTCTATGGAATATACTATTTATTTCTCAATCTATTTTAAGAATTGCTTTTGTCTTATTATTTGGGACTAAGCAGCTGAGGGCAGTGGCAGACCTTGGGGCTAGGCCAGGACAGAAACTTTTGACTACAGCTCTCTCTCTCTCTCTCTCTCTCTCTCCTTCTCCCTCTCTCTCTCCCTCTCTCTCTCTCTCTTTCTCTCTCTGTCTCTCTGTCTCTCTCTTTGTATGATTGGGCATGTTTGTGTGTGGTTATATATGTATATTATATATTATATTATGTATATATTATATATACAAATATATATGTTAATACATAGAAACATACATGTGTGGAGCTCAAAATTAATATCTCAAGTTTTCTTTTGGAGATTGCAAATTTTTCAAAATATATTTTGATTAACACATGTACATTCATTTAAAATAATTCCTTTTAAAACATAATGTACTTTTCTGGATTCTCCTCTGCCTTCTAATATTATTAGGTATTATATGTGTATCTTAAAAGTATAAGTAAAAGTAAAATCTAACATAGACTTTGTTATTTCTTGAGAATTTTAGTTCCTAGCAGAGCCAAATCTACGACTACTTTGTGCTTACACAGTGCTTTAAATGTTATCTTAAATTTTAGATAATTTAAGCAGTTATAATTTACTTAAGCAGATATAGCTTCCTGTGTGAAAATTGTGAGAATGTTGAAGACAAAACACAAACAGAGCAAGGTCATCACAATTGAGTATGGCTACAATAATTGGGCAGATAATAGTGCTCTCAGAGACCACTAACATTCTACTTTACTTTCGGAAAAAATAATTGCTCATGTAATACTTCTTCTAACATGTGAGAATTGCACAAATTGCATATGTGATGTGATAAAATAGTTATAAACTTGTCACACACTTTGAA
The DNA here is from genome assembly GCA_004025045.1 of Sigmodon hispidus. Taxonomy (NCBI): domain Eukaryota; kingdom Metazoa; phylum Chordata; class Mammalia; order Rodentia; family Cricetidae; genus Sigmodon; species Sigmodon hispidus. Next base: position 61,926 of record PVIH01008911.1, on the reverse strand, counting down.
AATAGAGACATAGGGTTAGTTATGATAGCTATTCAAGAGACTAATTGTCCTGAAGGCTTTTCATTAAAATAAAGGTGTAAATATTAAATATAACTTTTAAAATGTTTATGAAACTTCTATAGACTAATGTATACATATAAAATGTACATATATCACACATGATGACACATTTTCAGCAACTGAATATTTATACAAACAACTCATCCGATTTAAAGTTGAATGCTATGTGTAACTTTAGAAGTTTTGATGAAGAGGAGACACTGTACAGAGTTTCAGATCAAAGACACAGCACTAGTAGAATTTCAGGGATATCTTCAAACTTTGCACAAGTCACAGATTTTTTAATTCTGGTATGAATCAAAGTCCCATTTTCATATATAATTTTACTTAATGAAGATATTTGTTTTTATATGCATGATGTCTTTTCAACATTATAAATTTGACAACTTTTCCAAATATTTAAATATAACATTTAGTAATTTATTCTCATCACTGTATATAATAAATGCAACAATCCAAATTTTCCTGTGCTGAGAAATTGTGTAGCTTAAATTCTGGGATATTTGTGCTAATGTTACTAGAAAATTTGGTACTTTTTATGTACTAATTAATAAATTAATTCAATTAATAGTTAATTCCTTGAGGGATTAACCTATATAAAAAATCCCCTTTGAAATATATTTTGAAGTAAAACAATATGTCTTAATGTAGAAGGTTAGCTAGTAGTGAATTACCTTTTCCTTTAGGTTCTAGTTTGATTGGTAAAAATAAAGTAATATGAGCTTGAACTAAAGTTGACAAATTAACCAATGTATATATGTGAATAGTAATGTACATATCTTCAAACACTTTTTTGTCAAACAATATAATTACTTATTTATATAAAATTAGTTTGCACTTTTACATGGTATTCATATAACAATTTATCTGGTTGGGTCATTATACAAACAGTTTACATGTGTAAAATAAACTCGATACTCACAATCTCAATATTTTCAAATTTTTCTTTATTAAAATAAAGTCTACACTGAAATGCAAACAAGATTCATGTGATTCTAAGATAGAGGTGGTTCATAAATGATAATCTAGCACATTCCATGATTGTCATGAGCTCTAGTCCAGGCTGAGCTATAGAAAAAAACTTGTCTCAAGAGCAAAATTTTAAAGGCATCTAGGTTTAACTATAATTCAATAAATTAATAGAAATTACCTATGAAAAGAAACAAAGTAAAATAATAGGATAGAGTTATACTAATGTTAAGTAGAGTACCATATTTTTTGTGTATAGTATAACGTAATTTTAAAATACGTTAATTAATTTATATACAGAACTTAGAGTTTTGTTCTTCATAGCTGAATTTTATAAAATATTTCCCTTATAAATGTATATGTAAAAATAAATAATAAAATTAACTTTTTTTTTCAAAGAGCCATGTTAAATATATATGTGGGTTGGGGATGGTGAGAGAGAGTGACAGAAAGAGAAAGGTAGGGAAAAAGGGGTAGGAGAGAGTGGAGAAAGACAAAGAGCTAAAATTAACTTTTTAAACATGCTGCTTCATTAAGATTTAATGACAAATAATAATCACAATAATTCATGTGAGACAGATGAAAGATAAGGAGAGCTTAATGTCAGATTAATTTTTTGTTACCAAGAAACAAAAGAGAGCAATCTTATATACAGCCATAGACTCTGGGGAAAAAAAATGTCTGATAGAATAGGTATTTTCAATATTTATATCCAAAACCACACATGGAATTTTATCAAAATATAAAAGCAATCACTCAAAAAGAGCTAATTCAGTAGCTAAAAACATTTGAAAATATCTTATATGCAAACAATCACTTGATGTATAATATAAAAGAAATATAAAATATAAAAATACAGTGGGATCAGAAGTAATGAAGAAAAGCTCAAATGTGGGATCAGCACCAACTCTAGTTAGTAATGTGTCTATGGCCATTTTTGGGGGGAAATGTTTAATAGTTTTGTGGGTCTAGAGTAACTGGAATTAACCAGTCACAGTAAGGAGATCTGTACCATTCACAGTAGATCAAGTCTAAATCCAATCTTCAGAATGAGGAGCCTGCCGTCCTACAAGTCAATTAGAAACGGAGTCTCAAAATTAATTCCTCCATTACAGAATGTAAAACATAGTTACTATTTTTGTCCATACAAGGAGAAACAATAGAGAAGCTAATTCTTCCCAGAGAAGAATCTTGGAGACTGGAACTTATCAACACATAATTGATGGTATTTTAAAATTTACTTATGTTGCACTTAATCAAATTTGTTTTGCCTGTCTGTGAGATTATCAAAAGGGACATGAGAAAAGTGCCAGTATTCATAATTTCAAAGAAAATGGCTATTAGCTGCAAATTTTAGGATATCATTTTTTTCTTACTGCTGAGTTCATAAGAGTGGGTATTAATCTGAGAGGACTGATAACTGAGTTTGATGGGGTGCATGATGTAAAATCACCAAAGATATATGTATATATATATACATATACATATTGAGAGAGAGAGAGAGAGAGAGAGAGAGAGAGAGAGAAAGAGAGAACTTTGTTAGAGGAAGAACAAAAGAGAAAATGGCTATTACACCCCCAGCAGCCATCCATTAATTGTCTATAGCCCTTCAACTCCCAGTGAGAACTCTGAAAACTCTTCCTCCTACATGATGGAATTCTAACTGGATCAGTGTTATGCTTGCCATTTGCCTGTATTACAGTTGCTGACAGAGTCTATGTACAGTAGACAGGTCCTGTTCAGAGAATAGCATTTCACATCACTACTCTTCATCTTCCTGCTCTTTCATTATTCTGTCTTCTTTCCCATGGTGTTTCCAGAAACTGTACTTTTTTGTGTCGCTTAGCACTCCCAGGAGTTTTTGATCAGCACTTTGAGCAGGTATAATATACAGTACTAACTACTATATAGTAAATAAAAATTTCCCTTAAATTTAGATCAACACAAATATAGAAACATAAATAATATTTAAAGGCAGTTTGATAACATGACCATTTAGCAAAATATCAAAATTATCTCCACTTGACTTCCTATTGCTTCCTTAGCCATTAGTTTAGATCACAATTACGGTCCCAGCCAGGAGGTCTCTTCCACACAGAAGGCCTTAAATACAGCCCAGAGAACTGTTAGTTATCACATACAGGATCACTATGCCCATTGTTGCATTAGTGATTATATACTGGAATTACTGAGTGCATAATCCCAAACTAGTGCTTTGGATCCATAGCATGATGAAATCTAGGCAGCAGGGAGAGAATTTTCTGGTTACTAGGAGTTGATTTTGGTCTTTTAAAATACATGTACATGTAGTTATTATAGAACACTTACTTCAATGTAAATTGATTAGCGGCAGAACAGGCAGATGATGATAAGGAATCAGCAGGAGTTATATGGTGTGGTAATGAGGTAAGAAAATGATTTTTATGATTACCAATTATTACATTAATGAGGAAATTAATCAAATAGAAGAAGCATAATTGGAAAACTGATGAGTGAATATGATTTAGTGTAAGTCTCAGTGAAGACATAAAAGAGGTTATTACACATTTAATCCTAAAATTTTTCTTTCAATACCAGTCTTCAGGATGATGCCTGGAAGAATGACATCTGTCAAAATGTGGAAGTTGATTTTCTGAAATTTTAGAGTTCAATACTAGATTTTTGATATAAGCTGATAAATTCATTGTCAAATGTTAAATCATTTTGACTTTAAAATAATATATTATACTTAATTATATCCGAGCAGACATTTTCTGAAAGAATTCGTTAATTTGTTCTGAATCTAAAATAATATTGGGAACCAACATAATCATCTTGCAAGAAACAAGGCTCACTGAAACTGATTTACATACAAATTGACCATAAAGACAAGGGTCCTACAAAGGAGTCTAAGAGGGAAGAGTTAATTAGAGAGCACAGTAGCAATAGTGTTATTTTGTATTTTGGAAATGCATGAGAACTAGGGCCAAGTTAAAACTGCAGCATAGTCTCCATCTTCTAAAACCGTGTAAATGTACATACACCAATTTACTTTGTTTTATGTAGAATATTTTCATTCATTTCTGTGGTCCATGTGCTCAAACAACAAATGGTGCTTTACAATATATGATGATAAAACACTTCTTCCAGGGGACACAAAGTGTGTTACAATATGAACTTTAATTTTTAAAAATAAATGAGAAGATACATGAAGAGCTAGTTTTATATAGGTGCCCCAGTCTGGACTTAATGATAGCATCAGAGATTTAAGCAGCATGTGTCAGTGTCCGTCTGGGGAACCTGCAACAGTGGAGGATGGAACAGCATATATGCCATGATCTATTGGTCTCACTATAGACATGTTAAATGAATAAAAAAAGAAAACTGTGGTTGAGTCTCCTGTGGTGACTCATATATAACCCCTTTTCATAATACCATTTTTGTGCCCACTTCTTATGTTAAAAAAAAACATGTACAAAGTAAAGATAGCCAAATATTTCTAGGAAGATATTAGTTTTCTACTCCCAAATATTTTTTTTAGTAGAAAATGAGATGGTTATATTCACAGATATCATCTTATTGATTTCCAGACATTTTCTATAATTTCTCATTCAATAAAATAAATATTTCTTTTATAAAGTGAGGCTATAGCTAATAATAGAAAATATTGTCACAAAGTTGAAAAAAATAAATATTTTATGAAAAGTTTCTAAACTGTGCTTAGTAACAGCAATATTACTACTAATATTGCTTTTTTTCTTGTTAACATATTATTTGAATTAGACATGGTAGAATATTTTTAAGTAATAACAATCTTTCAGAAATAAGCCTTTTAGAAACACTATACAAACATTTGTCTTTGGGAGGTTAGAAAACTAAGGTAAGCTTCAATGAAACATAAATAAATTGTGGGCAGAGTTTCTTTGAGAAATTCAGAGACAGTTATATTCTTTGTGCACCTACTTCATCTACTACTAGACAGACATTTCTCAAGTTCATGACTTACTTCTCCATCAAAAAATCCATAAGGGTATCATGTATTAATGGCTGTCTCTAATAGCACTTCTGTTCTATAGTTTCCATAAATTTAGATCTACCCCAAGAATGGCAAATAATCTTTATTTGGAATATTCTTAGGTAAATTTACTATGTAAAGAAGTATATGCATATATACCAGGGAAAACATTTGATTTGCTTTTGGGGAAAGCCATTACATTGTGGACATCAAAATAAAATGTTTTCCTTACAGTAAGTTCCTGATTTATTAAGTCTAATTTATAATGATACATTTTATTTTCAAATAAATTATGTAAATATTCTCAAGTATGATTTCATAGGAAATTCTGGTTTTTTTTTTTGTCTCTTGGTGTTGTGCACTGGTGCATACATGTGTGCGTGTGTGTGCTTGAAAGAGAGAAAGAGAGAGAGAGATGCAGAGGACAAAATTGGGTATTGTTCCTCAGATATTATCCATCTTGGTTTATAAGATAAGTTTCTCTTCATCACTTGAAGCTCATGAAGCTGTCAATGCTTGCCAGCCAGTGAATACCAGGGGCCCTTGAATCTTTCCCTTCAAGTATTTGAGATTACAACTTTCTATAACCATATATTTTTGTTTGTTTTTGTCTGTTTTTAAGAGCCAAGGATTTTTCTTTAAGTGAAATAACATCTAGGTTATTATCTAATAATATCTCCCAACCCCCATGAATATTTTTTGATCTTATAGTAACAAATACAAAATAGATCACATATCATTACACCAAGTTTCTGAAAATACTGTTGAAATCATAGTTTTTCTATGTTTCCATTATAATCTATTTGTAGATGGTACAAAGTTAAATTTTCAGTGACATTTATATTGCATATAGAAGATCAGATACTTAGCAATGTATAGAATAAAAAATATCTGGCATATTGAAAATACAGACTTCATAATTTTACATAATTTTATGAAAGAAGCAAAAACTTTAATCCAAAGTTGGGTAATGAGTACCCAGTTTATTCGTTACTGTTCTGTATGTAACATATGAGCATATCTATAATCTTCTATAAAATTTTCATTTGCTTTGACTTCATTTTTTTGCTCTTAAGTGAAGAAAACAGTCTGTTATATGCCTTATATGACTGAGGGAATCCTTTCTCAGTACTTTCAGATACAAAGCCAAGTTACAGAGCAAGAATCTAGTTCAAATTTATGAGAAAAAACATTTAAAAACTGTTTTTCTGTTGCCAATTGTCAATTTAGTTGAGTACTTCTTAATGATCATACTGTGTGCATCTATTTTTAGTGTTTATTCAGACTGGATAAATCACTAATCATTACCCCAAGGATGCTCCCATTGCAGACGTGAGTGTCTGGACTTTAGTCTTTTTAGTTTTATTAAAAGAGCAACCTCCTGCCTTGCTTTAGAGTTTAAGTTGAAAGTAATTTAATTTGATTTAATCTTGGATTATTTGAAAGATTATTGATTTTTTCTGACTGTTTGACTTTTGTTTTGTTCTCTATTTTGACAGGACTTTGAGTTGACTTTGCCATACAAAGGACTTTACAAAATAAAGTTGTGGCAAAAAAAAAAAAAATTAAGGTTACCTGGTGATATACTTACATGACATTTGCTTTGACAGAACTCAGTGGGAAATAAACAGTCTTGCCACTAGGAAAATCCTGCTACAGAAGATAAGCAAAAAGGATAATGAATGTCATAAGCTGCCAAGATTACTGTTTCAGCTAAGAAAGTGTATGTCAGATGAAGAAAGGGTAGACTAAAGAAAAATGCTTGTTTTGGTGCACAAAGATACCACAATAACATCTCAACACATGTTCTTGAAGCAAATCTGATTAAGTAGGTCTGCAGAAACTTCTCTTGAACAAGAGCATCAGTGGATGTATACAATAGAGAACCATTGGACTAAAATGCCAAAAACTAGTATTTAATTCCAGGATGTGTCACTTAGTCATGTAGCAAGCAGAAAATTATAAATTATACTTAGTTACTAATTCAATACTAATAACTGTGATTTGGTTTCTAGACATAGGGCCTACGTTAGGAAAAATTATATATATATATATAATTATTTGGTGTTTTTACATCATGCACCCCATCAAACTCAGTTATTAGGTCTCTCAGAATCATGCCCACTGTTATGATCTCCCCATTTATGAAACCGCCTATTTATGCTGCTCATTTACTTACTGGAGCATAATTAAATGCCCTGTGGCCAGACCCTTAAAAAAAAGTAAGACTTTCCTCACCCACATCCCTGACAGAGGACCTGAATGTAGAAGTGAGGCATTGTGTCATTTAGCTATTTTCTAGCCTTCAGTTCTTGTGTACAATGACATCTCTCTCTTTTTATTTTATTTTATTTTTAAAGTCCATGAATGACTGAATATATTCCCTGCTTCTCATGCTAGGATTGTGATACCTCGCTCAGGAGAATATTCTCCATATGCATCCATTTGCCTGAAGATTTTAGAATATCAGTTTTTACACATGAACTTTCCTAGGTGCTATTCTAGACTGTGGGACTGTGTTTCTATGATTGTAGTTCTGTGGGTCTTTGCTGTAGGCATTTGTGATCTACACAATAGGTAGGTCTGCTCACTAATTGTGCCTCTCATTACTGGTTAAAATTGAATTCAGCTTCATTATCAAAGTGATTTCTTGATTCTTTGTATTTTAACAGCGGCATTTATTTCTCTAGTTGTCTTAGAAGCTGCATGTCATATCATTGTACAAAAAATGCATTGGTGTCATTCATGAGCCAGTAGTAACCTCTATATATATTTTTCAGTAAATGGATAGTGGAGTGTTGTTCCTGCAGGCTGGAAGAAAGTGTAATCTACATTTTAAATTATTTTAGGCAAAGTGCATGAGATGTGTCACTGCCTTCTGTTACTTTTTTGTATATTTTATTATCCAAAGGGTATGCACTTTTAGAAGAAAATTTATATTTTTATGTTTAAAACATTTTATTTCTGAGACAGCACTTGATTATATAGCATACAACTGGAATTAAGAGAAAACTGGAAAATGTAACAAAGCATAACAATTTTTTTCCTGATGCCTTCTTAAAAAAATACAGTTTTTTCTTACTGCTGAGTAGTACTATTTCATTTAGATCTACTACAACTTGTTAATCCATTCCTCAATTGTGGGGTATCTAGGTAGTTTCTAGGTTCTTGCTATTACAAATAATGTAGCTATGAACATAGTTGAGCTAATGCTTTTGGGGTAAAAATATGTGTTTTTAGGGTATATGCCTAAGAGTGGTATTGCTGGGTCTTTGGGGAGATTGATTCCCAGTTTTCTGAGAAACTGCCATACTGAAATCCAAAGTGGCTGAATAAGTTGACACTCCCAAAAACAATGGAGGAGTGTTCCCCTTGCTCCGCATCCTCTCCAGCATAGGCTGTCATCTGTGTCTTTTATCTTAGTCAATCTGACAGGTGTAAGGGGGTATCTCAAAGTTGTTTTGATTTGCATTTCTCTGGTAGCTAAAGATGATGAGCACTTTTTCAGGTGCCTTTCAGTCATTCGTAATTCTTCTACTGAAAATTCCCTTTTTAGATCTGAATCCCATTTTTTGATTGGGTTATTCTAGGTTTTGGGCTCTAGATTCTTGAGTTCTTTACATATCTTAGAGATCAGTCCTCTATCACTTGTAGGGTGGTGAAAATCTTTTCACATTCTGTAGGCTGTTTTTTCCTATTGACAATATCCTTGGCTTTACAGAAGCTTCTCAGTTTCAGGAGGTCCCACTAATTGATTGTTATTCTTAGTATCTGTGCCACTGGTGTTATATTTAGGAAGTGGTCACCTGTGCCAATTCGTAGAAGTGTATTTCCCACTTTCTTTTCTATCAAGTTAATAGTGGCTGAGTTTATGTTCTGGCCGTTGATCTACTTGGATTTGAGTTTTGTGCAGGGTGTCAAGCTTGGATCTATTTGCATTTTTCTATACACTACCATCCAGCTATGCCAACACCATTTGTTGAAGATACTGTCTTTTTTCTATTGAATATGCTTTGGGGCTTCTTTGTGGAAGATCAGGTGTTCATAGTTTTTCTCCATTAAGTTTGATGTTGGCTGTCAGCTACTTGTAAATAGCCTTTATGATATTTAGATATTTTCCCTGTATTCCTGATCTCTCCAGAGCTTTTATCATGAAGGAGTGTTGGATTTTGTCAAAGGCTTTATCAGTATCTAAGGATATGATCATGTGTTTTTTTTCCTTCAATTTGTTTATATGATGGATGACATTAACAGTTTTTCATATGTTAAACCTACCCTGCATTTCAGGGTTGAAACTTGGTCATGGTAGATGATATTTTTTGTATATTGTTATATAGGTTTTGCCAAAATTTTGTTGAGGATTTTAGCATTAATATTTTTGAGGGAATTTGGTCTGTCATTCTTTTTGTTGTTGTTGTTGTGTCTTCAAGTGGCTTGGGTATTAGGGTAATTTCTGCCTCATAAAAGAAATTTAGCAATATTCCTTAAGTATGTACTTTGTGAAATCATTTGAGGAGTAATGGTAGTAATTCTTCTTTGAATGTCTGGTAGAATTTTCCACCGAAAGCATCTGGACCTGGGCTATTTTCACTTGAGAAACTTTTAATGACAGCTTCAATTTCCTTTAGGGTTATAGGTTTGTTTAGGTAATTAATCTATTCTTCATTTAATTTTTTTAAATGGTACCTGTCCAAAAAGCTGTTCATTTCTTCTAGGTTTTGCATTTTTGTGCAATATATATTTTTAAAATGCAAACTGATATTTCTCTGGATTTCCTGAGGATTTGTTGTTATGTCCCCCTTTTTATTTCTGATTTTTTTGATTTTGATATTCTCTGCTTTTTGATAAGTTGGATAAGGTCTTATCTATCTTATTGAGTTTCTCAAATAGCTAACTGTTTAATTCATTGATTCTTTGTATTGTTCTTTTTGTTTCAATTGTATTGATTTCAGCTCTAAGTGTGATTATTTCCTGCTGTCTACTTCTTCTATGTGAGTTTGTTTCTAATTGTTTTAAGGCTTTCAGTTGTGATGTTTGTTCTCTAGTGTTGGATTTCTCTAAGCTTTTCATATAAGCATCTAGTGCTATGAATTTTCCTCTTAAGACTGCTTTCATTGTGTCCCACAAGTTTGGATATGTTGTGGATTTATTTCCCATAAGTTCTAGGAAGACTTTGATTTCTTTCTTAATTTCTTCTTTGGTCCAGTGTTGGTTAGGTTGAGTGATGTTTCATTTCCATGAGTTGATAGGCTTTCTGTGATTCTTGATTCTGCTCAACTCTAACTTTAGACCATGATATACTGGAATGTTACAAGGAGTTATACACATTTTTTGGTACTTGTTGATATTTGCTTTATGACCAATTAATTATGTGGTCAAGTTTAGATAAAGTTCCATGGGGTGCTAAGAAATATATATATTCCTTTGCATTTGGGTGGAGCATTGTGTATATATCTACTAAGTCCTTTTAGGTCATAACTTCTAGATTCTATATTTCTCTGTTGAGTTTTTGTCTGGTTGACTTACTCTAAGGTGAAAGTAGGATTTGAAGTCTCCCACTGTTAGTGTGTCAGGTTTGATATGGGTTTTAAGCTTTAGAAGTATTTCTTTTGCATATGTAGGTACCCTTGTATTGGAGGCATAGATATTCAGGATTGAGATTTCATCTTGGTGAATTTTTCCTGAAATGAATAAGTAGTGACCTTACTGGTCTCTTTTTATTGATTATAGTACAAAGTCTATTTTGTTAGATATTAGAGTGGCTACTCCAGCTTGTTTCTTAGGGCCATTTGATTGAAAAGTCTTTTTCCAACCCTTTTGTCTGAGCCTGTGTCTGTCTTTAAAGTTGAGATGCATTTCTTGTATGAGGCAGAAGGATGGTTTCTGTTTTTGTATCCATCGTGTTATTCTCAGGTTTAGTCTTTCCATGGAGTCCCAACTTTTCTGGACATTTTTTGTTATAATTTTTTTTTTTTTTTTGGTTTTAGTGTTTTCTTTTTTTTTCCTTCTTTATTTTGTATTTATCAAAAAAAAACACAGTAAAAAGAATTTAAAATGTGGAAGAGTTAACAATAACTATACAGAGGATAAGAATGATAAGCATGGCTTATCAAGGGTGGAAATACAAATAAGATTGCTACACATACATTTTTTTGTGTTCATCTTAGTGTTTTCTTTAACTGATGTACCTATTACTACTATTGAGTCTACAACTTCAGAGATTCTTTCTTTCATCTTTTGGATTCTGTTGGTTATGCTTGAATCTGTGGTTCCAAGTTGTTTTTTCAGGTGTTCTATTTCTAGTTTTGTCTTGGTTTGTGCTGTCTTTATTGCTTTTATTTCAGTTCTTATTTCTTGGTAAATTTCTTTCACTTTTTTTTCTTGGTTTTCTTTATTTTCTTTTAGAGCTTTGTTCATCTCTTATAATTTTCTGTTTGTATTTTCTTCTATTTCTTTAAGGAAGTATTTTATATCTTCTTATAAGGTTTCTATTAGTTACATAAAGCTATTTTTAAGGTCATTTTTTCTGTGTCATCTTTGTTGTTATGTTCAGGTCTTAAAACTATAGAACTACTTGCTTCTTCAGGTGGTGTCTTGTTGACCTTCGTATTGTTATATGTAGTTTTGCATTGCCTTCTGCCCATTGTTTCCCCAATTCACTCTTGGTTGGTTCTTGGTAAGCTCTTAGTGAGTTGGTGGTCTGAGAGCTGTTAATCAGCTATGTGTTCAAAGGGTTGGCTGTTCTCATGAGGTCACAGTGTTATGATTCCAGTCGTCAACTGGTGACCTCTTACCTCTCAGCTGTGTGTCCAGGGACTTGGCTGTTTTTCTGCTGCTATTTCACCAGCCATATTGGGTGGGCTGTGCTCTGCAATTAAGCCAAGAAGCCATCTGAGGGCCTGGGTGCAGGTGGCAGAAGTCACCTTCTGACCTCTAACCTTTCAGCAGTGCTTTTAGGAACTCCTCTGCTTCCTTGCTGCTATTATGCCAGTTGTGGTCTCTGCAGACTCTGTTCCCTGCCAAAACAAGAGTTTCTTACCTCTGAGGCATGTTCCCAGGACCAGGGGACTGAGCTGTTCACTTGCTGCTAGTTTTCCAGCTGTGTTCTGTGTGGGTAGTGTTTCGCACCTAATTGAATTGGCCGTTCAGGGTGCATCAGGTTCAGGGGCAGAATTCACCCCCTTGCTTACCTCAGAAATTAACTAGTAGACTGGCTCTTTTTATATGGACAGTCTACCGAAAAACATGAACAACAAATAGTTGACTTAAAAAGTATATTTTGCCTTGAAAGCAGTACACATGCTAATAGGAGCACATGAAAAAAAAATATCCAACATTTTGTGTTTTGTACATTGTTCTGTGAATATAATCATTCCATCACCCAAGATGGAGGTAGGGCTAGCAAAGCAATCCCTGCTTTACCATCTGTTTCTTTTCTTTAAGTCCTTTTTTCTTCATTTTCTCTCCCTTTTTTCTTCTATTCCACAACTATGTAAAGTACATACTTACTTATCTTCAGCAAAAATGGAGCAAACCTAGAAATAAGATCAAGTCCCATGAGTTTTTAAATTTATCAAGTTTTCCAAATATTTATGGAACAACTATTTTACTGTGCAACTATTTAATTGCTTCTTACTACTTTGAAAGTGATATGCAAATTACCATGAGAAGGGATATGAAATAGCCTGTGGTTAATGTTAAAAATTGTTTTAGAAAATAAACATTTAAGTTGATATCATTCGATAGTTGAAAATAATTTTTATTTGGTAGGTTAAATACTGACAATATTTTAAGAACAAAATTTAACTTATTTTATGAATAAAAACTATCTTCCTTAAATTAAGCTGAGATTTTGAATCATTCAAAAAATAAAAGATATTTCTGAGAGACATGCTATTTGATAAATGAGATTCAGGCCAATAGAGCCAATTTGTTCTGACATTTTATCATGTGGTGAAAATTGATATGACCTGAGGTGGAGCCAAGTATTGGATAATAGGAAAGGTGGTAGAGTGATTAGGTTAGCAGGCTGCTACTTTTTTCCTATGGTGAAGCAACCATGCATGGCAGATCATGGCTGTTCTCCAAAGAAGAGTCTTTTTAAGTACTGATCATGTGCCTCTTGCTAGTAAGTAATTACAGATCTCTTACTGAACTACAGACTTGAATAAATAATTGAAAATATTAAGAAATTGTAAGGCTTCTTCAATTCTGAGTTATTCATATACAGATATAAGGATGAGCCCAACACAGCGATAATGCTCAACCAAGGGAACAGCAATATTGTATGAATTAGGATAATAAAATTTAATACCTTGAGTCCAACTATGTAGGTGTTTCATGGTAGAGTTGAAATACTACTGTGCCCATTAAAAATTGAGACTATGAAAGTAGCAAGAATAAAATAATGTTTCAGTAATTATAAGTGACTTCAATGCAGTTTGCAAAAGTAAACTGTGCCCTTATTGGGTCAGCGGGACCATAGGACTGTCTGCTCCCTGCCCAGGGAGGGGATGGGGAGTTGTGAAGAAGAAAAAATGACCCGATGTGGTTGGGAGGGGGAAGGGACCTTGAATAAGGATATACAGGGATGAAAAAAAAATTCAGAGGGAAAACTGAACACAAAGTAAATATATGTGTAGCAATCTTATTTGCATTATCACCCTTGATAAGTCATGCTTATGATTTTTATCTTCTTTATAGTTATTAACTTTTCAGCATTTTAAATCCATTTTACTGTTTTTCTTGATAAATACAAAATAAATAAAGAAAAAAATAAGACAAAATAATAATAATAAAAAAGTAAACTGTGCCCACATACACACATCTCTGTTTAAAATTATTTTAGAATGTAAAATTACACAGGCATGCTCTAAATATGCTCATTCTTTTCTATTCTTTAATGTCTCTATTATTCACTAATTTTTATTGGTAGGAATGCTTTCTCTTGGCACCAATTTAAAAAATATACTTGGTGGAAAACTTAGTATCAACCCTGGTGATTTTTGAGTGAAAAATACAGAAATTTACTAACTTAAGATATTATAGAATTATAGCTGAAACTTATCTCTATTACCAAGCTGTGTAAAACTGTATATATCTGTAGGCATTATATTCACCAGAATACCCTAAGGTAAGGATTTATGCTGCATTTAAAACTGTGACTTCTTAAAATATACTTTCACATGTTTATTACTTTGCCTTCCTGAGTAACACCTTTCACCTTTTTTGCTAGCATCATTCTTTAATTAAATTTTTATCATTTTTCTCTTTCCTGAATTTATCTCTGATGGTGTAAATTTCCACTCTCTTCTCAGGAAACTCCATTGCAATTATGCCAAATTATTTAAATGTATTCAGATTCAACATCTTTACTGATATCCATACATTTATTAAGACCTCATTATATCAAATTTCAGGTATATATCTGTTATCACTTTCCCAAGACAATTTCTGATAGTTTTAATCCAAACTTCACCTGTGATTTTTAAAGTTTGTTTTTTCTTTATTTGATATACCACTGGATATAATAATAGCAGGACTCCCCAATTTCCTCTTCATCCAAGAACATGCTTTTCTTTTCCTGGAATTTGAAAGTTCTTATATTAACACATGTTTTTTTTTCCATTTTGGGGGGAGGGATGTACTGGCCTTTTAGTGTATCACTGTGCATGTTTCCCTTTGTCTGTGTGTATCACTGTGTATGTTTAGTGTATCACTGTGCATGTTTCCCTTTTTCTTTAAGTGCGCCAGTATGTGTGTATGTGTGTGTTTGTGTGTGTGCTTATGCTGTATCTGTAATTTTAAAAACTTCTTACTATATTATACACACCAGAAACCACCTCAAATATCATTGTAATTTTCACATTTTTTAGAATTTTTTCCATGACCTAATAATGGCTAATTAAGCATAAGAAATTTTCTTGACTCTACTTGTATTGATGTTTTAAAATGTCATTACCATTTCTTTTTTATTACATGAGCCTAAAGATTGAATTGGTTTTCATGTTTTCAGGAAATAACTTTTCGAGGGTTATATTTCTTTTAATTCCTGTAATCATCTTTTTTTTTTTTTGCCATTGGTTTGGTGTACACTTTTGTTTTTTTAAAATATTGTTTTTATTGTTTTTTATTTATAAATCAAAGTATTTTTTATCCATTTATCCCCTTGTTGCCCTTTCTTTCCCTCCTCCAAATCCCTTTAGGTCAGACTTCAACCACCTTATTCCCCATTCCCCCATCCTCTCTCCAGAAAGGGCAAGAAGTCCTAAAGTGGATCAGTTCAGGAATCCACTCCACGCAAGTAGAATTTGTTCATCCTAATATCAAGACTGGGTTAGATGTTCCTCTGAAGGGAATGGGCTCTGATGTGCTAGCCCATGCACAGAAAAAGAGTTTGATCCTCCTTTCATGGCTCCACATACTGCCAATGTCAGTGGACAGTTGCCTATCCTTGGAGAACTCAGTTTCTTTTCCTGATGGTTCCCCAGTGGTTGTTGATTCAGTGAGCTCCCCAGATCTCCAGCAAGCCATCACTGTGGGATTTTTTCTCATACTCCCTATCTCCTTGTTCATATATACTCTCCTCTCCTGCTCTCAGCTGGAACAGGAGCTCAGCCCAGTGCTCAGCCATGTATTTCTGCCTCCACCTCTATTCATTATTGGATATAAATTCTGAGATGGCACTTAGGGTAGTTATTCATTTGATTATAGGGGAAGTCCTGTCTAGGCACCACCTTCACTCTTGGTTGGAGACCAAGCCTGGGAGATCCTGTGAGTTCTTGGAGGTTTCCCTAGCACCAGGTCTTTTTCCAACCCTACATTGGCTTCCTCTACTAAGATTTTCATCTTTTTCTTTCTCCCTCTTTGTTGCTGCTCTCACTCAACCATCTCCTTCTCTCATGATTTGTTCTTACCTCTTTGTAGTTACAACCCCTAATGCTCCCAATTAGCTAAGGAGATATTGTTTTAAGATGTGATACATTTGTTTATGTTGTGATATATTTGTTCAAAAATATAAAGATAAGTTGTATTCTTTTATATTGCATATGTTTAACTCAGTGAAGTTGTATTACTTTGCTTTTCTAAAATACCTGATGGTCTCATTAAAAGCTGAATGTTCAATAGCAAGGCTGGAGGAAGGATAGGTGTTGCTGGCAAGCAGAGAGAATACACAGACAGAGAAATTCCAGAGTGAAAGAAGAAAGAGCAAGAGAATAAATAGGGGAGGATGCTAGGGGACATCTACCCAGACACCCAGCTACCCAGTCACCAGCCCCCAGCCACACAGCCACCTAGCCACCCAGCCACCCAGCTCCCTAAACACCCAGCCATGAAGCCACCCAGTCACACAGCCACACAGCCACACAGTCACACAGCCACCTAGTGACACAGCTACCCAGCTACCCAGCTACCCAGGAACCTAGTCACACAGCCACCCACCCACACAGCCACACAGCCACATAGCCACACAGCCACACAGCCACACAGCCACATGGCCTAACAGCCACCTAGCCACCCAGCTACTCAGCCACCCATATGGCCACACAGCTACACAGTCATGGAGTAAGAGTGGAAGTAAGATATACAATAGTAAAATAGATAAAATCTCAGAGGCAAAGTAGATGGAATAATTTAAAGTTAAGAAAAGCTGTTATAGCAACATTATTCATAATAGCAAGAACCTAGATGCCCCTCAACAGAAGAATGAATTATCAAACTGTGGTATATCTACACAATGGAGTAACACTCTGCAGTAAGAAAAAATGATATCCTAAAATTTTCAGGCAAATGGATGGATTTAGAGAATATCTTCCTGAGCGAGGTATCACAAACCCAGAATGATAAGTAGAGAAACAAAAAGCAAAGCATTCCCAAGCTGCAAACCACAACCACTGAACAACTTGGGATCTGAAGCACCTTGATCCAGCACCTTGGAACCCATTCCTTCCAGAGGAACACCTGACCCAGTCTTAATTAATTACAAGCTGCTTTGCTGATGGTTCAGAAATATTTCTCATTAGCTCTTGTACCTTAACTCAACCATTTTTTATTAATCTCTGTTGCCACATGGCCAGTGGCTTACTTGTGTTTCTTTTACATGTTGATTCTTGGGTGGCAGAATCGCAGTATAAGAGTAGTAGGATTTGATTCTTCTTTTGACAAGTAATAGCTACAAACTGACAATAAATTTTGTTTCCTTGGCAGTTCCTATGATTTTCTATCTAAAACTGATTCTTATTCTTGACACAAACTGTCTTAGGTTGAAAAGAAGATGATAGGTCTCCCAATATGCAAGTTAACTTTTTCTCTGAGACAAACAAATCTTTTCTGATTCTTCCTTTACCTACAATAACAAACTAAAAATGGTGGCTAGCAGCTGTTGGGAAGACATCAGGATCTTATTTTTGAAGATATGCACTATGATACAGGATACAGAGATATCAATCAAGCTGGACCAGGAATGGAAGAGTTAATGTCATAGAATAATATATTATTTGCTCAGGAGAACTGTCATCAGAAGTTGTTTTGACTGTGAACACTTTAATCGTCAGAGTAGCTAGGAGATATTGGCCACTAACTCCAAGGTGACAAGTTAGTAATAAGCATAATGAACAGTTCTCTGTTAAAATCTGAAGCTTGTAGACCCAGTAAAAATCTTCTTGCTGGGGAAGTCATAAGACTGGTTTTGCTTTGCTAAATTGACTTGATATTATTAGAGAGGCAATAAAGGTATATGTAGGAAAACTTATTTCCTTTTGGTATCTGAGGCCTCTCTGAAGACATAAACATTCCAGTAGTGCTGGTCATGAAGGTTAGATATCACTAGGGGATGTTAGTACTTCCTTAAAAGATTTGAGAAGTAATTAGGACATTAATGAGATAATATCCCCTTCTTTTCCAAAATGTCTACCACAACTATAGTCTTTTACAAAGGTTTACTGACATTAAAAAAAATGAAACTTTTCTCTCTTTTATATCATTTACCTAGGTATGCTTTGCACAGTAATTTGGCCCTTTTTTTCTCTCTACCCCACTCCAAATTTCCTTGTGGCTGCTTCTAAGCTGTGGGAATAACTTCCATGCCAGTTTAATTCAAAGAACATGACATTTTCTCCTGTCCATTTTCCTCTTGCAGGTAGCTGCCAAGATTTACAGCCTACTTGGCTTGAGATGTTGCTCTCAAAGCAAAATGGATATGGTCACAATTTCTCATTTGAGTTTATCCTTTAATTATTATATTAAAAAATCACTTAAGAAATCTAAGAAGTGACTACATTTCACCAGTATGTAATGCTGGCACAGATAAAACTCCCTCAAAAATTTTATAACAATATATCCATTAAGTTGATATCTATAATTTATTTTCCTGCTTCCAGGTTTAGTTGGAAGTTCTGTTTCATTTCAGTGAGCGTTAAGTATCTACACAGATTTATAACTATTTTAAAAGGTAATAATAAATGTATCCTGATGTTTCTGGCCTGTCCAGCCTGAGGTCTAACTTGTAGCATGAAGAGGCTTGGCTTTTTATAATCACACAAAAGTTTATATTTATTAAAAATTGTTTATCTTATGGCTCAGGCCCATTTAGCTCTGTCAACTTAGCTCAAATTATTTTCATCAATCTGTGTAGTACCACAAGGTTTGTGGCTTATTTATGGTTCTTTACATCTTTCTTCCTTGGGTGACAGCTTGAAGTGTCTCTGTCTAACCCCACTCTTCTTCTCCTTTATCTATGCTCAGATTTCACACCTGCATCTAAGATGCCTTGCTATAGGCCAAGACAGTCCCTTAATTAACCAATGGTATTCACAGAACATAGACGTCCCACATCAAATAAAAAAAATGATGAAAGCTCAGTCATAAATGGGATCTTTATATCACCTTTCATAACCTCAAGAAATATCAAGGATTATGGGATTAAAAAAGAAACAGAAGCAGAGGAAAGAGGTGAAGTGTGAGACTCTTCTAGTCTTACTTTCATAGTAGTTGTGAATATAGCCTCAGGAATTCTGCAAGAGTGTGCTTTTCAGAAGCTGTTCATGCTTCAGTGAAAGGTCCACTAGCTTTGTAAGTCTAATGACATTTATGGAAGAAAATGCAGAAAAGGAAAAAAAGAAGAGAAAATTAACAGGGAAGGACTTTATGATAGTCTCAGTACTCCTTGCCTATCTACAGTCAATTGTCATAGCAAACAAAATAGTTTATTCAATGACATGGACACTAGTAATTGGTCCTTGCTAATGCAAGTAATATTACACCCAAAATCAAAGAAGCAGCCATAATAACATTTTTTAATTACTAAATAACTAATAAATTAATGTAGAAGGACAATGTGGGAAGAAGAAAGTAAACAGATATAGGAAGATAAGAAAGAGTACTAGGGTCTGGATAAAAAATATTTGTACATTACATAGTGCTTCTTTTGAAATATGTAATATGTTAAGTTACATAATTCTATGTCTGTATCGTATGTGTGCATATGCATAGCACTTAAAATACATACTTGTCCTTGTGTATGATATGAGAAAGAGCATATGAATATATGTATGTGTTTATGTATATGTATGTCTATGTGTAAGACAAAATTTATTTGAATATTTATCACCTCTTTTGATCATATTTTATCTTATAAATAAATGTATCTACCTATTAGAATATTGTATACAAGATACAGACACATATATATTATACATCAAAGATACATCTGAATAGCTGAATAAATTTGAAGTAATTATCTTTCTGAAGCGAAACACATAGTAATCAATTATACTTGATAGTTCATTGGATAATTATCACTAACCACCTGCTTTCTTACTGGTACGTGTAGAGGACATGAAATCTTTGTGCTCACAGATAAGCACTAGTGAACCCAGAAAATTTAAATACATAGAATTGCCTCTTACAAAGAAAAAAAAATGTATAACCTATTTTCTGCCCAGAATGCTCCAAGAATATCTTGTTACTAGTCTGTTGATTGCTGAGATATTAATATAGCAAGGTATATGAGTCTCATACATTTATCTCACACATGTCTGAGCTCCACTTACGTTGAACATTATTTTAGTCAACATAGAACTCATTCTTATGGGAGATGCTATATACACTCAAAAGGAAACAGAAATGGTTAAAAGCCTTGCTATTTTTGCTTAATTTGAATGATAAAGGCAATGGTTTATCCTCCCCAGATCTTTAAGATGTTACATGTAGTCAATATATAGAATTCATCTTTATAAAAGAGGTCACTTGTAATTTGCAAAGAGTTAAAATGTATTCATGGTTTAAGCTTTATTGTGCACATGGGATTGAGCTAATTCCCACCAGGAAACTATTTTCTAAATTGGAATGTGTGTATCATGCCTACAATAAACTACCTAGTCTCAAATTTATGAAATTTGAAACATCACCTTCTACTGAGTCATATTGAATTGTACTTCCTTCTTCTCTAATGTTGAACAACACTCTGCTGGCTATGTTGGTTACAAAGATCTGCACAGGTAAAGGAGACTGAAATTAAGCAATAAAACACACTCAGTAATATTGACAATGAAATGAACAATAACTTTATTCTAGATATACTGCATGTAAAATGGG
The DNA here is from genome assembly GCA_004025045.1 of Sigmodon hispidus. Taxonomy (NCBI): domain Eukaryota; kingdom Metazoa; phylum Chordata; class Mammalia; order Rodentia; family Cricetidae; genus Sigmodon; species Sigmodon hispidus. Next base: position 41,309 of record PVIH01008911.1, on the reverse strand, counting down.
AAAATAACTTTGGATGTGTAAAAACTTCTTTGAATGAAATTAGCAACTATATTTTCTTCACAAATCTGGATACTATTCTATTTTATTACTCTTATGTTTTTTTCTTATTGATGCTTATCATATTTTTTCTCATAGAATATCTTGTAGTATGTGATAAAGTTATAAGATCTTTTATTTATTAATCATTTGAACCATAATTTGAATATTGACATATCAGCAGTGATTGAAGAAAATACATTTCTAGTAAACAGTGAAGATTATAAACTTCAAATTCTTAACATCTAAAATAGAACACAATTGATTTTAATAATTTCTATCACAGAAATAGGCAGAAAGGCCAGCCACGTGGTGTAGAGCTCTGGGTTGGAAAGGTCATCACAAAATATGATTCTCCTTTACCCTTTAGTTCCAGTGTCACAGGCTTGCTCTGGCAACACCAGCTTCTCAGATTGTTCCAGTATTTTGTGCTGAGCTACCTTGCTAATTTAAAAGCCTTAGTGATTATGCTCTGTTATGATATTAATGGAAAGGTCAATGAATTCATAAAAATACTTTTTCCCATTTATCTGACATGCTGAACCTTTTCTTCTCTTACAATTTTCAACACAAAACTGATCATCTGGGTCATTTTGCATAATAGATGAATATAAGTTGGCACCTTTTGTGTTAATATCACTTTTCCCTGACATGCACTTCCAGTAAAGTGAGGGTATCTGGGCTGGTTGATATGATACACGTTCTTCGTTTAAATAACAACAATGAAGAAATAGGGAAGGAGAAAAAGAAGAAAGTCATTCTAATAAGACAAGCTACAACTTAGAGGATGAAAAGGTTAAAAATTACCTTCAGTATCTCACATTAAATGCAGAAATAGTGACTGCTAAAGTTCTTCAATATTTCTTTTAAAACATGTCTTACATTGAAATTGTTTAGATATGATGTCCAACAGATGGCAGGCAGGGAAAGTTCAGAAGGTTTGAGATAAATGAGTAAAGGATGAACAAACAATAAGATAAAATGAGTCATAACGATATGTGATTCTATTTCTCACACTCACCTAATTTTCCTTTTATAATTGATTTGTTTTTTCTTTATTTTTGAATAGTCTCATTTTTATCCATGTATTCCCTTGTTCAAACCCCCTTTCCCCTCTCACCCCTCCCAGTCACTCTCTCTTCTTCCCACCTCCTTATCTCCTCCCCAGCAAAGGCAGGAGGTCCAAAGGTCCCAATATGCCTTAGTTCAGCATCTACACCAGACAAGTCTGATTTCCTCATCCCAACATCAACACTGGATCAGGTGTTCCTCTGGGGAGAATGGGCTCCAAGGTGCCGGTCCAAGGTGCTTCAGATCACAAGCTGTTCAGTGACTGTGGTTTGCAGCTTGGGTATGCTTTGCTTTTTGTTTAAAGTCCAATAATGAGTGAGTACATTCTCTGCTTATCTTCCTGGGTTTGTGATAACTCACTCAAGAGGATATTCTCCAAATCCATCCATTTGCCTGTGAATTTTAGCTTATCATTTTTTCTTACTGCTGAGTAGTACTCCATTGTGTAGATGTACCACAGTTTGTTAATCCATTCTTCAGTTGAGGGGCATCTAGATTATTTCCAGCTTCAGAAATTGTATCAAGACATAAGAAAGATTTCAAGAATTTTTAAATTATGTGACAGAAGTATGTAATACTTTGAGTCAGTTAAACTTTCTCAGGAAGAGTGCATAATTCAAATGGAACCCTTCCCCAGTGTTCTCAATATGACAATAAATGGAAAAAATATTGGTATAAAAATCTTATGATTTGAGGATCAGTATTAATTACAACACAGAGAATACTGGTGAAAGCAATTAGAAGACTTTGATTACAGGCTTCACTTTGCATAGTCCAAAGAATTAATTATCCTTTACTCTGGCAAAGTTCAAAATTATAAGTACTGACATAACACTTTGATAGCTGATTTTTATGGGGTCCAATACCCATAATATATTTTCATCATTTAATTAGCAAATACGGATATGATATAACTTGTGAAATTCTGATTATGTAACTTCACTGCTCTGGACACACACAATCATCAGGCTTTACTGACTAAATTCATACTTACTTGTATGCTCTGAAACCATGTAAGCAGGTTGGTGGTGCCATCAAGTGCCCAAAAGAATCAGATAAAGAACTCCCTTACCTATAAGAGTAGGAATAATAAATGCACCATAAATTGCACATCTCTGTCTGAAAATTCAGTAAAAACGCCACATATGAAACACATAAAGGCCCTATATTACATATACACTTCACACATATACTTACTCCATACTATGGTGGGACTGTTCTCTGTATGCAGTTCTGTAAATGAAGAGTTGTTTTGGTCTATGTGGAGCACCATAGAAGTAGATGGAGGATCAGAGGAGAGACAGAGAGAAGAAGGGTGGAGTTAGTCAGACTCCATCCAGCTGTCAAAGGAGCAGCATATAGAAATACAGCCACATGGCCAGGCAGTTTAATGAAAATGGGTTAAATTAAGATGAAAGAGCTAGATAGCAATATGCTTGAGACATAGACCAAACAGGATGAAATTAATATCAGCATCTGAGTCATTTTTTTAAGGGACAAAAGCTGCCGCGGGTGGGTCAGAGCTCTGGCCCAAACGAGCCCAGAGATATTTTATAAGAGCATATTATATATTATAGTATGAATTCTATTTAGTAGTATAATAAAAACCTGGAGCCATATTCGGGGAAAAGCTGGAATATAAAAGAGACAGAGAAATAAACCACAGCCAATTCTCACCCAATCAACTTCTCAGGTTGAAGAGGGTATGTGCTATCAGCCCGACAGGTTGCTTGTATAGAATGACTAATTTCTGACTTTCCTTTCTTGTATTTCTTTTCTCACCCAGCTATTTTATCTCCTGGTTCAACCTGGCTAGATTTAGGGGAAAAAAAAAAAAAACCTGGAAAGGGCTCGGTCCTTTTATATTGCAGATTATTTTCTTTGGTTTATTTGTTTGATTTAGTTTTGTGTTTTTCAAAACAGGGTGTTCTATATAACAGTCCTGGCTATCCTGTAACTTTCTTTGTAGACCAGGCTGGCCTTCAACTCATAGAGATCTTCCTGTCTCTACTTCCCAAGTGCTGTGACTAATGGTGTGTGTCACCATTGCCTGACTATTAGGTCTTGAAGTCTACAAGGATCTCTGTTTCCTGAGTGAATGGATTAAAGGCTTGGTCATCAATCCCTGACCTTCTTGGCTTGGCAGTAGCTGGTTCTGTTCTCTGATATTCCAGACAAACTTTATTCAATATATAATATATCATGTCATATTAAACTCATGCACACTATACACATAATACATCATAAAGAAATAGATCCCCACATCACACTAGTTACAGATGACACACACAAATCCCATGCATTATAGACATGTGTACACATACCTAGAAACTGGAAAGAGACTACAGTAACGAGAAATTTGAAAATTTCTAAGGTGAGATTTAAAAACAGCTATATTTAATAGGATATTGTAGAAAAATTTTAGAAATACTAGAGAAAATTATAACTATTTTATATTTTAAAAACTTTTCTAGAAATAGCCATTATCATTAAAAATAACTTTGATAAATTCAATATTACACCATTGGCTTATTGCATAAATTGACTTTTGAATTTATGCATATAATTGAAACAAACATAAAGTTAAATAAATATGTAAAGAATTGGCAGAATTATGTTTATAAGCCAGAGTCAGACACTACTTAATATAAACATGAAAAAAAGACAGAAATGTATGAGAGAAGCTACACAAGCACATACAGAGGTAGGTATGCTTACTACATAATTTAGTCTAATCTTTTTCTAAATAACTTGGTTCTTTCAAAATATAAATATGTATGTTAATACATATTGTGTATGTGTATACTTAGATAGTATGTATTTTGTGGCTGTTTAATTCACTGCTATGTAACATTGCAGATGATTTGGACATGTTCTATAAGAAAATATTATAGAATTAAACAACTATTTTTTTATGAAAAGCATCTTGCAAATATATTTTAGAATACCAATAAGTATTAGTCTGCATTATATGAAACAGTATTTGACATACTTAATGATTATAACACTGTGAAGAAATATAGTAAAAATATAGCACTTGCCCCCATTGTAGTTATGAATGCCACCTATTTTAATGGAACTTCCAGAAGGAATTAATCTGATTACTTTGAGTCTCCTTTAAGTTTTCCTATTTTGCTCAAGGTTAAAAATTGTACCTTTAATGCCAGGATTTGCCTATATTATAGTTATGTAAATTGTTGAATGGGACAAAATGAGAAAATATGCTGCTAAGGAATGCAAATGTACAGTGAGATACACATGGACATCAGAGCATGATTTCATGTGAAGATTATCAAAGTGGAGGCTTTCAGTGAGATGCAAGACAATAGAAAATAACCAGCACTAACACTACAAAGACATTTGTCTTGCTTTTATTTGAGTGTATCTGTTGTTTTTGCTATCTAATAGGGTGAGATAAAATTTTTTAGATATTTTTTATTTACTTAAAGTGATATTAAAACAATTTTCTAGTAGTGGGAGACAGATGTCAAATATGTTTCTTACATGTTTGAAACAGGGTCTTGGTGCATTGCTTAATTCAGCTCTCTATATATTGAACTGTGCCTTTTCTATTTGCCTAAATCTTGTAAGACAGCACACACACACACACACACACACACACACACACACACACACACACAGAGAGAGAGAGAGAGAGAGAGAGAGAGAGAGAGACAGAGACAGAGACAGAGACAGAGACAGAGAGACAGAGAGAGAGACAGAGAGAGAGACAGAGAGAGAGAGAGAGAGAGAGAGAGAGAGAGAGAGAGAGAGAGAGAGAGAGAGAAAGGATAAACAATAATTAAGCTTATTTTTCACAATGTGTGTCAAGGTACTAAAAGCAAAGAAGCTTTTCTTTTTCACCATCAAAGCTGCAAAGCAGATGGAATATTATCAACTTACGTACCACTTATGCCATACATGAAATGTTGTATTAAACAGCCTACTTTGGGTTTCTATCAATAGGTCATATGATGCTGCCTAAAGCATTGGGTACACTTTGTTACCATATTGGACTGGAATGTAATGGAATCTTCCTTGGAAATCAGTTTTCATGCTTGTGAGAAAGTGGGTTTGCTCTGTAAGACATCTGGCTGGCCTACCATACATTCTGCAACTCCTATTGGGAATTACAGAGAAAAAGCAGAGAAACTAACTTGGTCCAAGGCTATGAATGTGCTTATTAGTAGAATGTAAAATACAAAATAGTTTAATTGACTATGATCATATGTAAGATTTTTATATGATGGTACACATGCATATCTAATTTACTCATTTAAAAATAATCACAAAATTCATCTTAGGGAGTGCTGAATATTAAGTACAAATTCAGAATGTGCTTTAGCCGTGCATTGATATAGTATTATCTGTAAGTTGAAAACTATCTTCTTTGTAAATTCTAAAATACAGGTTTAAGTTCTCCATGTATAGTTATAATTGCAGTAAAAAAATATGTAGGAGCAACTCATACGGTATTGTGTTTATCATCTGACTGTTTTCACTTATTTTCTAAGCAAATACCATAATTTGAATCACATAAAATTATTATGATTCAAAAATGACCTTGGTCAAGAAATGATTATCATTGCTGAAAAAATTCTGTGTAATTTTTTTTTAGCCTTACTTTCAACACAAAGTGAATCATAAACTGATCAAACAAGAAAGAAGAAAGGACTATACAAAATACACTTGATATCTTCCAGGTTGAAGTAAGTTAGAAGAAGTAAATCTTCAAGAACAAGATTGTAATTGTTTTATAGAAAGGAAAACTTTCAAAGTCACCCAGATAATGTGTTCTCTTCCAGATTTATGCAAATACTTAATTTTATCACATATATGCCCCCTACTCTTTTTATTACTTCTTCCACATCTCTAAACACAAAAATCAGCTTGAGTTACAATCTACTACTTATGCAAAAATTTATAGCAAATAAATATAGAATATTAATACTGGCAGTTTGTCTAATGAGATGCTGCTTCAAATGTGCAAGCTTGGCAAATGACAAGCAATGTGTCACTGGAAATTAAAAGTAGCAACATTTCATGAAGAGCTGCAGTGACCAGAGACTGAAAATGCCTTACTCAATTGAAATTCCTAATGTTTTTTTCCAATTGACAAGATGATATAAGAATACTGACCCCTCCAAGATATGGATTATGTTGCAAAAATCTTCTATTTTATTTTTCAAGAGAAAATCCAGGGGAAAAGGCAAGAGGGAATACTGTTGATGTGATTTTTGCCTTTCTTATATAAATTGATTTGATTTTCTTAAATGAGAAGCCTATTCATCCTTTATTTCTTTCCTGGGTGTTTATGAGCAATGAAATATCTGTGATAAGTTTCATGACAGGTTCTGGGATACAGGTACATATACCTTCTCTGTAATGAAGAATGGATAGCTGCAGATCAGGCTTCACATCCTTCAGATATAAATTTCATTCAGGTTATTTTCTGCAGCTGATTAGAAGAAGTTTGCATAGTCTATGTTAACAACAACATACGGAAGCCATTTGAGCTACTTCAGTGAAGATAAATTGCATTCGTACAATTTTGAAGAAAGACTAACTATCAATATATGAATAGTTTAAAAGGCTGAGAGTAAAAATTACAGTGGTCCCAGCACCTCTATGCCTTTGGTCTAACTTGTCATCTCACTCCATCTCAATAGCTGTCTGGTGACAGTAAATTAAGAAGCTATTTGCTAAGTAGGTAGCTCTGACAAAAGCTGACAACTGAAGTGATCTTATAATAAGAAATCTTGGGATGTTCTTCTCTGGCGAAGTAATCTGAAACAGTTTTATTCATTCAAGGCATTAATTCAATTATAAGCCATTTCTTAAACTGAGTGATAGGAAAACGTGAATGTATGAATTAAGATAATGGATATGAGTAAAAAAAAGTTTAATTTAAATATGGGTAAAAAAGTTTAATTTAAATATATATGCAAAAATGGATTTTAGAAATCTTAAACCACACATATTATCCTATCATTGTATGTGTTCAAAACTCTAAATGCCCAGGGCAAGAATAGACATTAATGTCAAAATTGAATATCACATTATTTCACTTAGCTCAGAACTCATTTAACTACATGCAAAAAATCTTTCTTCCTGTGTCATGACTGTAGAAATTTTCTTCCACATGAAAGCTTTTGATAACACGAGTTGCATTATAACATATTGTATTCTTTGTCAGAATTTGATTTCAGTAGGAAATGTGTCTTCCTTTCAACATAACAAGGTTCCTGCTTACTCAGCCATTGAGCAATTGTTCCAGTAGATTTGGGGACTTTGCAGACCTTTAAATGATGACTGAAACTAGAGACATCTAAATTCTGCTTGTTCAAGGTTTTACAACAGCTCCTTGAGTATTGTAGTTTAAATATTTTAAATTTGATCATTTGTTTTCATTTTCAGTTTCATATATAATTATTTATTAATTTAAATATTTATACCACAAAATTATCAATAATTTTTAATTAAGAAAACATATCAATAGAACCATAAACAATACAGAATCATGTTACATTGAATATATTTTTAACTAAATATTGGTCTCTCATTATCATGAATTTTCTAAGGTGAGTTCAGATATTTGAGCATAGTGCATATTTACAAATGTTGACCAAATGTTTCCCTATTTTTCTTTCAATACTAATTATAAAATAAATAATATTTAACATTTAGGATAAATTTAACTATGGTTTTTATTTTTATTTCTTATAGAGAACACTGGCAAATTGTTATTCATAATCATTTATCGTCAATGTGTATGAAGGTAAATATAGAGCATTGATTGCTCATTTGTGCTGATGAGATCAAGTCAAATTCTTATAACTCCAACTCCAAGAAATCAGTAATCCTCACCTACCTTCTGATTATCTATACCCACATGTATAAACACACACACACACATACATACATGCACACACACAAGTGCACACACACATACATGCAGATGTAAACACATGGAGAAACATAATAAGTACTTTAAAAAACATTCATGTAAAAATTTGTACATATTTATTTTTGCAGTATATGAAATCCTAAAAAAACAGAATAATTTGAATTTTAATGTTTTTAATTTTAAAAGAAACTAGAGAATTAGCAACGATTCTCAGATAATAAGAATGTGTGCTTGGCATGCATAAAGGATTTGATAGCAGCACTTCATAAACCAAGTTTGATACTGTTTGTCTATAATTTCAAAACTAGAGAGTTGGAGGCCAGAAGTCTGAAGTTCAAGGCCATTTTCAGTTTCACAGCACAGTAGATAACTGTCAGAAATACAGTGTACCCTAGATCAAGCTAATTTATAAAAGTAAACAATGCCCCAAAACTTGGGTAAGTATCTCACCCTTTTATACCTCACTCTTGCAAGCTGTGGTTTAGAGCCCTATATAAGGTTCTGAATTTTTTCAACAGTAAGGTAATTATGAACAAAAATTGATTTAGAAATCTTATATTTCATATGTATTTAATTTGTCAGCACTACACCTTTCACGTTGTGGAAATTTCTTGAAATCTAAGTTCTCAGGAAAAGATGTGCACACTTTGCATTTTGGACAATGTTACACCATGCAGCACTAATGAGAGATGACTGAAACATCTCCATTAATATTTGAAACCTGAATTCACTTAATAGAGTTAAATATCTATCAGTCTGCATATGTATTTATAAAGATACACATGTATCAATATATATATTGCAACTAACAAGACCTTCAATATATTTCTAATGTTATCCCTCAACATAAAAGCACTAATTATGTTATCTCTGGTTTTATGATAGAACTTTTAATTTATAATTACTGTATGAGTAAGAGCTTTATAAAAGTTGGTAATAAGGTTGGTTTGCAATTGACTAAAATCTCAACAGATTATGAAAAAGCTCTAAGTATACTTTTGATTTTTATATGACTGTATTTGAAGTACATTTTCTCAGCAGTGATGATTATAAAATCAAAGCATTTTGGGCTACACTGAAAAATGCTAACAACAAAGTACCCTATAAAAGCAAATGCTCAGCAAAGTATTAAGGTTTTATGTAATAACAACCATATTACCTCATGTACAAGCAGATTTGCCTTAATTGTTAATCTCTGTCTTAATTTTATGTATACTTGTTTTAAAATATATTATTTAACTATATATTTTTAGTAAATTTTGATGAGTATGTGCATTTTATATCCCACATACCTCATCGAGCATAAGTATTTACCAACAAAAGTAGTTGTGAATGGAAGATTAAAATTTGACTGAGAAACTCTCAGTCAAGTTAATTAATAATAATGTTGGTATTCGACTCTGAGTCTACTTGTTCTTCTTCAAGTATTGATATTCTTTTAAATTTTGCTTTCCTAAAATATAACTACTTTTAAATTTTGATGATGCAGTGTTTACTTTTTTAAACTTTTTATTTCTTATTTGCATCTTTCACATCATACATCTTGATCACATTCATTTCACCATCTCTGTATCAACTCTCTGCCCTTGCAACCTCACCCAAGAATAAAATAAATAATATTTAAGAGAAAAAAAGGAAAAATTAATCTCACTGTAAAAGATGTAGCATGACACAGTGAGTCATACAATAAACTTTGACCCATATATCTTCACTTCCAAGTGTTCATTGCAAATAATCATTGTTCTGGTTTCTGCTGCATTACAGATGCTGGGTCCTCACTGATACTCCTTTTAAGTAACCTGTTTTTGCCTTGTATCATGGAGATCCTGTATCTTTTGATCTGCAGGGTCAGTCACTTCAGATGCTCCAGCAAGTTCTCCTGCTTTCACACTCTCATGGTTGCTCTCCCTCACCCATGTAACAACAGAGCCAGTTCTACTGTGTTGCCCTGGTGAAGTGTGTGTGGGGGGGTACTCTCCTGCGTGCTGCAGCTGGTGAGGTGTTTGGACAGCTCTTGATCTCTTATCAAATCAGGCCCAGTTCTTTCACCTGTGACAGGTAATGAGGGTAGGGTGAGGGAGAGCATCACATTCCTGACACTGCAACTATATGGAGGATGAGGTTCAAGACCAGTTCATCAGCACCTCTTTCTGTAGGGTCAGCTCTACTGTTCTGTCCAGGTGAGACACAGACCCAAATTCCAGAGTGCTGCAGCTATTAAGGGGAAAGTTTGCTCCCTAGCCAACTACAGGTGATAGGACCAGGAGAGAGGGCATGTCTGTCCTTCCCACTCACCACCTCATGACAGTCGAGGGGGTGTTTCCAATATTCTAATCTCACATTCTTGAGGTCAGCACTTCTGTGCTTTGTGGATGACAAGCATGGCCTGCTTTCCTGAGTGTTGCATCTTATAAGAAGGGGAGTGAGCTCCCTCATCTATCACAGATGGCCAGGAGCAAGGAGTAAGAAGAAGGAAATTTCCTCCCATTTCTCTGCATGATACAGGAGTAGTGGGAACATGCTCACAACTTTGGGACTGGCTCACTCACACCTCTGCCAACAAGACCTGCCTCAGGAATGGGTGGGAGGACACAAGGGGTATATACATTGTAGATTGAAGGTCATGTGGGTAGATTGGTCTCCCAGTCCTTTCAGTGGAAGGCTTGCCTGGTTCCAAGAGATGGTCAGCTCAGGTCTATATCATGTTTTGCTAGGAGACATAGCTATGGTCACCCTTATAGAGTACAGAGAGTTTCCATTGCACTAGATTTATAGCTTATCCCAGAGATATCCCAATACTTCCTGATTAATAAATTTCCTGTAGATATAAATATGTCTTAGTGTCATAAAATAGTGGTAATTTCAAAGTAAATATAAATTTCACAAGTGATCTGCTAAATAAGTTAAAACATCTCAAAATCTTAGGAGAAATCTATTTAAACTTAGATAAGAAAATCATCTTTTATTAACAAAATGTCCTATTCTGGCTCACATAATCTTCAATCAACAATTTGTCCTACCTGCATTATGTGCTGGGACAAAAGTGGCATAAAACTCCTGGGAATGGCCAGGCAATGACTGCTATAGCTAGAGACCCATACCAAGAGAGAGAATTCACCTGTGAGGTTCAGGACCCAGAGTCAGGATAATTGAGAGAATTCAGATGGAACCAAAGAATACTGGAAAAAGAAAGGAAAAAGTCAATGAAATGATTCTTGATGGTGTGTGCTTATAGATTGGTCCTTGTCTCAAAAGCCATCAGAAAGATTTCATTCAGTGAACATTGGAAGCAGGTGCATACACACAGTCAAACACTGGGTAGAGTGCAGAGTATTCTGCAGATGGAGAGGGGGAGGTCAATGAGCCATTGAGGTCAAGGGCAACCCAAGAAAACCCACAGAATAGACTAAGCTGGGCTCATAGGAGCTCAAAGAGACTGTATTTACAACCCTCAAGCCTGAATGGAACTGACTTATGCCCTCTGCATATACCTTACAGTTGTGTGTCTTGCTCTTTCTTGAGATTTGTAGCAGTAGAAATGAAGCCTTTCTCTGACTCTGTTACACACCTTTGGGACCATTGCCTCCACTGGAGTGGTGTGTAGAGCCTTGATGGAAGAGGAGGTGTCCAGTCTCACTGTAACATGATATAACTAACATGGCTACCTGGTATCCGTGAGAGGCCAGTCATTTTCTGAAGAAAAATAGAAGAGGAAAAAGGGATGAGGTGTCTATGCAGGAAGGGACTAGGAAAAGAAACACTGATAGTGATGTAAAACACACACACACATACATAAAAGGAAGTATGTTCTGTTTCCCAGTTGTGTTATATTTCCACCCCATGTTATTAAGATGATTATTGTTAATGCTAATAAAGCTTATGCATTTATTACGTCAATTTTTGCTCTCCTGTTCTCAAGAAGTTATGTTTTTTCATGTTATCTATAAATTTCTATTTTACTCATCTCACAAATTAATAATCTGTCTACCACAAATTATTTTTTGCTATATAAAAGTTTATATTTTTATTGGCTTTTAAGTTACTTCTAAAAATTTTATATTATTAATTTCATTTATTCATTTATTTTAAATACTAATGTCAGTTTATCCTTTATTCTCATCTCTCATTCACTCCACTACCTCCTCCCCTTCCTTTTGATTAATAATATTGTAGGATTTTTTGGGTCCAGAGAGTATCAAACCACCTTCACAGGTCATCTCAGGATGCTGTTTTTCAACATCATCTTGATGAATTTCTGTAATAACAGGGCAAGTTCCATTTTCAGTATTTGAATACTGATAGATTTGAGGCTAATCTACCATTTTAATTTTTTATTGATTAAAGAAGATGGACAGAACCAGAAATAGAAAAGCCTGTACTGCATGCTTAAACACAAATGACAGTTTGTTCAGGAAGCATCCTCCAGACTCCAGTGCACACTTCCCAGGCTTCTGCTTTGCTACTAATGTAAACTGATTGAACTCTTGTTGTGTGGGCATTTTGTTGTTCATTCTAAGATGAAAACTTCTTTACTTATCCTTCTCATTATTCACTACTTGTGATCAAATCTTTCTATTAGGTCAGAGTAGAGCAACTTCCAGAAACCAGGGAGTGCTTGAGGCCAACAATGAACAATAATCACCTAAGGTTCTTCATGTTCCCAAAACAGTACACTAATTTAGGAAGAAATCTAGATAATCAAGGTTATCAATTCAACAGAAAACTTGAAGCTCAAGAATATCACTAAATATTAGTGGTTCCCCATCTACTGAATTATTTTCTTCTTTTGAAAAGTTCATAAACTAGATTTTAAAAACTTTAAATGTTTACTAAAATGTAAGTTAGTTATTTTGTCATTACAATAATGATATGGCATATTTTTCACACTTTGTTTTCAATGTATATATTTAAATTCATTTAAACACCAACACAGTTATATTCACTTTTATGAAACCATTCTGAAGTAGGATAAGTTAAACTCCTAGCTATAATTAGCTCTTTAAGTACTAAACACAAATTTAATCAATATTTTAAAATTCATGTTTAGTATAACTTTAAAATTATGTTTTGTGCTTATATATTCTATTTTCTCACCAAGTTTTGTGTGAACACATGTGAAATATTTGTGCACACAATATTTGTTTCCCTAAAAATACCAGTTTACCTTTTGATATTAGCCATTTGGATTGAATGTAATGACCAGAAAGCCCTACAAAGTCCTCTTGTTTATAGCCTGGACATTGAGATTACAAGCATATTTGATAACAATCATATTGCACATGCATGCTGGATCTCTGAGCACTAATATTTTGCTTGCACTTCTGGCATTTTACCCAGTGAGTAATTATTCTAGTTCCTAATGCACTTTTAATGGAGTTAAATATTATCAGAAGAGGATAAACTGAGTAACAAATAGCAGTCATTACATATTAAAAATAATAATACTCATAATGCCCCTTGAAACCATATCAATAAAAGACCAAAGGAAAAAATAAAAAGTGAACCAAAATAAAAATGTAGTAATGAGTATAAAAGAAACATGCTTTATAAAAATACAATAGTCTCTATGTCTTTAGATTTCATTATCGGTTGTAAATGCAGTCCCTATATATCATATAAGTTGAGGCATTAACTACATTTATGTATAATAATAAACTTATCATGGACGTGTAGAAGATGATTCATGTTAGTGATGGCATTATTTATTTTCCCAAGTGTCTATAATTAAATTGCTTGGATTTGTAGAAAGTACATCATTAATTCCCAATTTCCTAGTTAAATAATATAAAGGTTATACTCTTTCAGAGTTAAAAATTGAGGTATTTCTAGATTATTCGATCTTTAGAAACTTCTACAATGCTTGATATGTAGCTAATGACTTTCTAACATTATAAATAATGTGACTATGCAGTAGTTACATTAATCAAAAACAAAATCTTGATCACAAATTTTAGAAATGTCAAATGGCAAGTGTCATGTAGTTTTGATGATGAATGGAATAATTTCTCCATGACTACAAATTGAAATGAAAGCTGACAGAATAGTAAAGCATTAGGTTTTAAATATGTTCACAACATCCATTTACAGATAATAAAGTGGAAATTAAAATAATTTAAGTGGTGCCTGTTAAATCACACAGATGGTGAATATCAAAGTATGACAATACTGGCCTTAATGTTAGGTGGAAAGACAGACATGTTAATAGGACATGATCTAAGGGATAGGTATTTTCCTCAGTATTAGCACTATAAAATAATGAGACAATGCTGTTCTGTTTTGATGATACTCTATAAAAAAATAAAAATCACAAGATCTGAAAATCTTATCAGGATGCAGTAGTAGAATGAGTATGTGAAGCCTATTAGAATATATTACAGCAGTAATCAGGAGCCAAAATCTCTCTCTCTCTCTCTCTCTCTCTCTCTCTCTCTCTCTCTCTCTCTCTCTAAAGACTTGACACTAGGAGCCAATGTGAGTGAGAACTAAGGCTCTCTCTCTCTCTCTCTCTCTCTCTCTCAATAAGGCAGCTTGCTATTTTTCTGCTGGTTCAGTGGTATCTCTTGAAAGCTGACACAGGCAGAAGATGCATCTCTGGAGATACCTAAAATAAAGTATAAAATTGTACTCCGTATTCTTCATCATTCCAACACCTATACTTTTTTCACTCTGCTAGGTTATGCAAGTCTCTTTATTTCATTGTGTTTCTAAATGTTTAGACACCCATTTCCTAATTTCAAAATCTTGAAAATCTGAAATTTAAGTGAACCTTAACTTACTATACATATTGGAACATGTATGCTTTTCATTATGCATATTCATTATTAGGAAACTACTAAGTATAAAAAACAATAAGAGTTATCTTTAATTAACTATACAACAGAATTGAAAGTGTATACAAAGGACAGTATATCTTTCTCTATTCTAACAATTTCTAATAATGATAATTATTAGAAAAAGATAAGCTGTTGACATTTCTGATTTATACAGATTGTAAGATAGAATTGAAAATAAATATTTTGATATAAGGCAAAAATTATACAAAGTGAGAAAACGTAAATGAATTAAGCTTCTATTCTGTACCATACTCAGCATGTATGTAACAATGTGAGGTTGGAACAAAGGTTATTGTCTTTGTATTCCAAAGATATATTTCACTGCTAGAAAGATAAAAGTACTTAGACAAATAATTTTATTTTTATTTAATCAAATTATTTTAATATTTTTAATAAAATAATGACCACTTTCCTTTGACACAATACTGACTAATCACAGGAACTTAAGTCCCAAGCTATGCAACTGCAATTTTCGAAAATTAGTATGCATGACTACCAATGGAAAGAGCAGAAGTTCTACACTTCTTGTTAGCTATAGCTGAACTATAAATAAGCAACCATTTGGTGTGTAGTTGTAAGTTGGATTTAACTTATTTGACATGATTGAGTTGCCAATAAGCCAGCACTAGGGTGATACTCTAGGTTCCAGAGCTCAAAATGTTCCCATAGGGTGTCCATCTGTTGCTTAATTTTAATGATGCTTATATATTAAAATAGATAATAATAGATATCTATACTAAAAGTGATAGCAAATGTTAACCTTTTACTTTTTTCAAAGTTCCAAAGCATAGTGTGTGCTATATGCAAAACAATGTATGTTAATATTAGTATGTGGTGAGTTGTGCATTGTCATTAACACCTTTTATCATAGCAAATCAAAACATTAAAATAATAATTAAAATCTGAAGTTAAGTAACAATTTGAAGTTCAAAATTTAGTTTTAGGTGAAAAAATAATGTTCCATCTGTCCTACCCAGAGTTCATACATTTATAAAGATTACATAACTTAGTAGTAAAATACAGCAGCTACACACATATGAAACTGAATGGTGCAAGATGAAAGGTCAATTAGTTTGAAGAAAATAACCAGTACAAATTTACTTATACAAATTTAAATTTGTTCTACTTCACAAATTTCATTGCAAACTTATTCATTAAGCATGATCTGAGACCAAAGAAAGTCAGTTGGATAGCATTTGGGATGTTCCATCTAACAAATTTTAAATTGCAATATGTCAGCTCATTCTGAGAGTCACACAGCTTGGTTGCTATAAAAATATTCATAGATTCTTTTGAAATTTAAAATATCTTTTACAAAAAAGTGTGGTAGGTATTAATGTAATGGTGTGCCAGTTAAAATGTGCAATATCCCTCATATGATCTGAATGTTCCACAGTTGGTGTAACTATTTGAAGAAGTTAGGTAATGTAGCCTTGATGGGAGAAGTATGTTACTGAAGAAAAGTTTGAGAGATTAATGCTCACCTTCTTCCCATTTTGCTTTCTGGCTCATGTTTGACCTTGAATATGTGATCTCTCAGAATTTCATTCTTTTCTCAGACCTGCCCCTTATTGTTGTGCCTCACAATGAAGTCTAAATCTCTGAAAACATATGAAACAATATATTCTTCCTTTTTTGAGTTGCTTTTGGTCATGGTCATTATCATAGCAACAGAACAGTAACTAATACAAATGCTTTCAAAATAGTTTACATGTGAACCAATATGTTAACTAAAGAGAAGAAATGTTCTTCATGCTAAAATATGCAATAAAGAATTAGTGAATTATAT
Source organism: Sigmodon hispidus (assembly GCA_004025045.1). NCBI lineage: Eukaryota > Metazoa > Chordata > Mammalia > Rodentia > Cricetidae > Sigmodon > Sigmodon hispidus. Next base: position 24,673 of record PVIH01008911.1, on the reverse strand, counting down.
TTTCTTTTGAGAAACAACTATTAAAGCAAAATTTATGTCTTTGGAAAAATTATCTGACAACTTTTAAATAAGTTCATATGATCACATTAGACATAAAACAATAAAAATATTAATTTTAGACAATACAGATTCAAAATCAGTTAGTGCAAGCATAGAATAAGAACATGGAAAATCTAAATTTTCTAAGAAGTCAGCACACCAAATATTTATAAATTTTAATGAAGAGTTGAATACAATTCCACTATAAATAATGACTACAAGATTTCTTTGTTAATATTTATCAATTGGTATAAAAAATGAATGAATGTGAACTCTCTTTCCAGATCTTCAATCAACTTAATCTAATAAATTACATAACTTCTCAAACAAAATATTTTTAAGAGCTTAAATGGACCATTGCTCCCAAATAAATTTCCATTTCACTAGAAAATTGTAAATAAATGTAAACACATTGTGAGAACATGGTGTAATCAAATTAAAGGTTAATATCATAAAATTTTGTAAATCTAACAATAGACTTCCAAATAGTACACAGTCTAAATGGAAAAGTTTAAGAGAATTACAAAAACATGATGAAATAAGAGAAACTGAAATGAAATCTTTTTAAAAAGTGTTTATTAAAAATAACATTCCAAAAGAGAGGTTTATTAAAATTTAATGTAGACCTGTAGCATATAACAATTTATGTAACCCTTGTCTGGAGGGCTTAAAAGGAAAGAGGTTTACAATTTGAAATTTTATTACATTTTAGAATCTCCTCATCTATATAATGAACTATCTCAGGGATGAGGCACAAGCCCAAAACAGAAAATTTATTAATGCCTTGCTTTGAACAATAACCTGAAGGAATTTTCTGTATTGTTTTTAATGAGCTGATATTTTTATTTATATATATTAAAAAAGAGTTTTTTCCATATTTACCACTGCTCCCCTTCGTTATCCACCTTCCAATCCCTCCCAGTCTTCCCTCAGCTTTCCCTACCCTAACCATTTCCCAAAAAGAACAAGGAGTCCCAGGTGGGTCAGGTCAGTCTGGAATACTTAGTTGAGGTAGCTCTGATACTTCATCCCAGTATTTTTCTTTCTGTGTCATTTACCTATGTTCTCGCCTTGAGCTCTTGTATATAATGATAACTTTTTTATTTAAGTCCACTAATGAGTGAGTACATCCCCTGCTACTGTTACTGGGTTTGTGATACCTCACTCAGGAGGTTATTTTCCAAGTCCATCCACTTGCTTGTGAATTTTAGGATATCATTTTTTTTCTTACTGCTGAGTAGTACTCCATTGTGTCCACAATTTGGTAATTCATTGTTCAGCTGAGGGGCATCTAGGTTGTTTCCAGGTTCTTGCTATTACAAATAATGCTGCTATGAACATAGTTGACCTAATTCTTTTGAGGTGTGAATGTGCATCTTCAAAGTATATGCCTAAAAGTGATATTGCTGGGTCCTTGGAGAGATTGATTCCCAGTTTTCTGAGAAACTGCCATACTGCATTCCAGAGTTTCTGAACAAGTTTACAGTCCCACCAACAATGGCGGAGTGTTCCCTTTGCTCTGCATCCTCTCCACCATAGATTGTCATCTGTGTTTTTAATCTTAGCCATTCTGACAAGTGTAAGGTGGCATCTCAAAGATGTCTTGATTTGCATTTCTTTAATGGCTAAAGATGTGGAACACTTCCTAAAAGCAAAAAGCTTCTGTAAGGCTAAGGACACAGTCAATAAAACAACCAATAGCCTACAAGATGGGAAAAGATTTTTACCAACTCTACAAGTGACAGAGGATTAATCTCTAAAATATACAGAGAACTCAAGAAACTAGAGCCCCAAGCCCTAAGTAACCCAGTAAAACAATTAGAGGATAATTTAGAATATTGAATGAATATTTAAAAGAAGACTACAATTTCAGTAGTATAAATTTCTATTTAAGAAAACTGAAGATAAAATAAAATTAGGCTAAAATCAGATAGAAATGTTGCAGAATATTATTTTAAGGTGTAATAATTTAGTTTATGCTGTATTTATTTAACTGTATAGCTGTGTTAACTTGCCTGCCTAAATCACATAATGCTCTAAAATAACTGAACATTCAATAACAAGGCAGGAAAAAAGAATAAGTGGGGCTGAAAGAAAAAGATAACATATACAATGAGAAATCTGAGGAAAAATAAGTAGCAAGAGGAGAAAGAAGGCTCCAGTGGCTAGCTACCATCTACACAGTTAGCCGCTGACTAAGAGTAAAATTTACAAAAATAAAAAATGGTAAAACCCAGAGGCAAAAAGATAAGCATGATAATTTAAAGTTAAGCAAAGATGGAAAAAACTATATCATCACACACTACCATCTGGAGATCCCATAGCTCCCTAGTCCAGAAGTGACTAAGAGGTCAGTGCATTACATCCCAAGGCCAAATAGAGATGTGGTCTCCAAAGCTGGGACACAGGTCTTAGCACCTGACCCCCACCCAGCTCTTCCATAACCTTAAAAACAACTTATAAACACTTTGGAAGCCTTAAAAGAGGATATAAAAAATTCCCTTAAAGAAATAGAAGAAAATGCAAACAAAAAATTGAAGGGATTAACAAATCTTTGATAGAAAATGAAGAAAACAAAGAAAAAGAAAACCAACAAGTGAGAGAAACATTACAGGAATTAAAAATTGAAATAGAAGCAATCAGGAAGGCACAAAATGAAAGCTTGAAATCGGAAACCTGAAGAAACAAAACGAAACTACAGATGAAAGCATAATCAACAGAATGCAAGAGATGGAAGAAAGAATCTCTGGAGTTGAAGAGTCAGTCATGGAAATAGATATGTCTATCAAGCAAGCAAACAAACAAACAAACAAAAAACCCTTAAACCAAAAGGGTCAGGACACAAACATCCAGGAAATTTAGGATACAATGAAAAGACCAAACCTGAGAAAAATTGGAAAATAAGATAAAGAACACCAGCTGAAAGGCACTGAAAATATATTCAAGAAATCATAAAAGAAAACTTTCTCGACCTAAACAACGAAATGCCTATAAAGATAAAGGAAGCTTATAGAACAACAAATAGATTAGATACCCCCAAAAAATCAGCTCACCACATATCTGCAAGCCATTAAACTTGTAGAACAAAGAAACAATACTAAGAGCTACAAAGAAAAAAAGGCCAAATTACCTATAAAGGCAGAGTAACACCTGACTATTTAATGGAAGCAATAAAAGCAAAAAGGTTCTTGTCAGTTGTTATAGAGACACTAAACGAGCATGGCTGCCAACCCAGACAACTATATTGAGCAAAACTATCAATCAACATAAAATGAATTAAACAATATGTTTTATGACAAAACCAGATTTAAATGATACCTTTTCACAAAAATGGCCCTATAGAAAGTACTAGACAGAAAATTCCAACCTAAGGAAACAAGATACATCCATGAAACCACAAGCAATCAATAATCCCATAGCAGAATAAAACAAACAAGGGAAATATATCCATGATACTACAAAAAATAACAGAAAATAACAATCAATGGTCATTAATATCTCTTAATATCAATGGACTCAATTCACCTATAAAATAACACACCCTTAAATGATGACTACAAAAAATAACAGAAAATAACAATCAATGGTCATTAATATCTCTTAATATCAATGGACTCAATTCACCTATAAAATAACACACCCTTAAATGATGACACAAAAACAAATGTCATCATTCTTCTTCATACAAGAAATACATCTCAGCTTCAGCTTCAAAAACCAACACAGGCTCATAGCAAAGAGTTTGGAAGAGACTTTACAATCAAATGGTCCTAAGAAAGAAGCTGGTGTATTCATTGTAATATCTAACAAAATAGACTTCAAATTAAAATCAATCAAAAGAGACCAGGACAAATATTACTTAATCATCTCAGAAATAATCCACCAAGATAGAATCTCAATCCTAAATATTTATGCTCCTAATACAAGGGCACTTACATATGAAAAAGTAATACTACCAAAGCTTAAACTTCACATTAAATGCCACACACTAATTGTGGGATACTTCAATACCCCATTTTCACTCTTGGTTAAGTCAACCAGATTTAATAGAGAAATAAGGGGTCTAACAGATGTTATGACCCAAATTGCCTTAATAGATATATACAGAAGCTTCCACCAAAACACAAAAAAATACATATTTCTCAATACCTCATGGAACTTTCTCTAAAATTGTCTGTATACTCAGTCATAAAGCAAATATCATTAGATACCAAGAAATGAGAATACCCCTTTAATCATATTAGACCACTATGGTCTAAAGTTAGAGTTCAACAACATCAAAAATCACATAAAGGCTACAAATTCATAGAAACTGAACATCTTTCAGTTGAACCATCTCTGTGTCAAAGATGAAGTTAATAAAGAAATAAAAAACTTCCTAGAATTTAATGTATATGAATCTACAACATACCCAAAATTATGAGACACAAGAAAACTCATAGCACCAGATGTCTATGTGAAAAATCTAGAGAAATCTTAAACAAGAGACTTAACAGCATAGCTGAAGGCTTTAGAACAATTAGAAGCAAATTCACCTGGAAGGAGCAGACATCAGGATATACTCAATCTTAGAGTTAACATCAATACAATAGAAACGAAGAGAACAATACAAAGCATCAATAAATGAAAGAATTGGTTTTTGAGAAAGTCAACAAGTTAGATTAACCCTTATCCTACCTAATCAAAAGGCAGAGAGAGTGAGTATTTACATTAATAGAAACAGAAATGAAAATGGGTCCGTACCAACAGACACCCAGGAAATTCAAAGAATTATCAAGTCATACTTTGAAAATCTATACTTCACTAAAATGGAAATCCTAAAAGAAATATACAGCTTTCAGGACAGGCACTATTTACCAAAATTAAATCAAGATAAGGTAAATGGCCTAAACAGACCTATAATCTCAATGAAAAGTGAAGCTGTTATTAAAAGTCTCCTATATAAAAATAAAGAAAAGAAAAAAGAAATAAAGCTCAGGACCATATGTTTTCAGTGTAAAATTCTACCAGACTTTCAAAGAACTAATACTAATATTCCTCAAGTATTTTGTACAGTAGAAACTGAAGGAACATTCCTGAATTTTTTTTTATGAAGCCACAATAAAGCTGATACATAAGCCACTCAAAAGATGCAAAAAAGAAAGAAAATTATAGACCAAATTCTCTCATCCACATTGATGCAAAAATAATAAAATTCTGGCAAACCAAATTCAACAACATATCAAAAAGGTCATCTACCACAATCAAGTAGGATTTATCCTAGAGATGCAGAGATGTTTGAATATATGAAAAACTGGGAATGTCATCCATCATACAAACAAACTGAAAGAAAAAATCCATATGATCATCTCATTAGATTCTGAAAAAGCCTTTGACAAAATCCAACACTCATGATAAAAGTCCTGTAGAGATCAGGAATACAGGAAAATTACCTAAATAATAAAGGCTTTATATAGCAAACTAACAGCCAGCATCAAACTAAATGGACAAATACTACAAGGCAACCACACTAAGATGAGGAACAAGAAAATGTCCTCTCTTTCGTTAACTATTCAATATAATTCTTGGAATTTTAGCTAAAGCAGTAAGAGAATAAAAGAAAATTAAGGGATTACAAACTGAAAAGGAAGAAGTCAAACTATCTATTTTTGCATATGATATGATCATATTATATAAGTTCCGAAAATTCTACCAGGGAACTGTGTAGCTGATAATCACCTTCAGCAACATAATGAGGTACAAAATTGACTAAAAACAATCAATAGCCCTACAATACACGAATAGAAGGGCTGAAAAAAAATTAGGGGAACATCACTCTTTATAATAGCTTCAAATAATATTAGAAATTCATCGAAACATTATTAACAGAAAAAAATAGTCTTATAAAAATCACCAAAGTATCAAAAGACAAGCTATATAATTCCCATGACCCAATATTATTATATCATAACCAATATAATCAACTTAGTGAGATGATGACAAAATAATATAAAGATCATTAAAGCAAAAAATAAATTCTAAATTAATCATATATAAATATAAAATGACAAGTTATAAAAGCTATAATAGGAACTATAGATTAAAATACATGTAACTTTATACTTGTTAATGTATTTTATTTAAAAAAAATTATTAAATATTTTGGAATTTTTTTAGAATGTAGTTTAATCATACTGCCCTGTCCAAATTCCTCTAACATACATGATGTCCATCTTTTCAGACATTCATATGCAACCTTAAGCTTTCTCCCTTCTCTCCATTATCTTCCTCTTTATCCTCCTTTTCTTAAACCCTTCTTTTTCCCCTCATCCTCCTTCTCAGGACTTTAATGCATATTGCCCACCTAGTCTTAAGTGTTGGGCCTGCCTAGGCATACTGTCATCCTATAGTTGGTCATACAACTAACAAAAACTGATTCTTCCTTGACAGGTCCAGTCTGAGTAGTGTTCACATATATTTTCAAATACAATATTTGATACTTTAGTTTACTAAAACTGTTTTCTCTTATGTGAAAGAGACTATTTTAAATATGGTATTTTCTCATGATCCTTTCTATATACTCATCATGTTTCCTGTGGCCAGCAACCATATAATAAATGCAGGATTCTTTCCACTAAAGTTTGAGGTGTGCAATATCAGCTGATACAAGTTCTGCCTGGTTTGAGTTTGAGCTACAGCAAGAGCACACATTAAAATTTTTCAGGTTCTTTATATTAAATATGAATCTGCATTCCTTTCAAAAGGGCATACTCAGCAGATAAACTGGACTGTTTTCTCCAGGAAAAAAATAAAAAGAACAGTTAGGAGAAATTCAATAGAAAATAACCTGCCTTGCACTCAAAGTCTAGTGAATCTTTATTGGTGCTTCCCTTGGTATAATGACAAAGACGATTTAGGAAGCAAAAGTCAAGAAATGTCAGTCAAGAGCAAGCTATGATAGCACTCAAGGAAGCAGAAAGGCTTTGTAGGTATCAATGACAGTCATGGCTGCTGCCAAGATCCACGCAAAGGCAGCACCTAGGCTAAAGGTTTTTTTTCTTTTATTATTATTATTATTATTATTATTATTATTATTATTAAAAAAGAAGTCACACTTTCTAACCTTGTATATCCTTATTCAAGGTCCCTACTCCCTCCCACCATATCAGGTCATTCTATCTTCTCCACAAATACCCATCCCATCCCTGGGCAGGCTGCAGGCAGTCCCATGGTCCCACTGCCCCAATACTGATTAGTTGAGTCTCCACTCCTGGCAGATGCAGTTTTCTCCCCCCTCCCTCAAAAGTGAGTCAGGTGTTCCTCTAGGAGGAGTGGGATCCAAGTTGTCAGTCCAGGATGTTTCTGATCCCAAGCTGTGCAGTGGTTGTGGTTTGCAGCTTGGGCATGCTTTGCTTTTTCTTGTTCGTTTGTTTGTTTCTTTGTACTCCACTAATGAGTGAGTACATCCCGTGCTTATATTTCTGAGTTTGTGATACCTCACTAAGTAGGATATTCTCCAAATCCATCCATTTGCCTACAAATTTTAGGATATCATTTTTTCTTACTGCTGAGTAGTGCTCCATTGTGTCGATGTACTACAGTTTGTTAATCCATTCTTCAGTTGAGGGACATCTAGGTTGTTTCCAGGTTCTTGCTATTACAAATAACGCTACTATGAACATAGTTGAGCTAATGCCTTTGGAGTGTGACTGTGCATCTTGAGGGTGTACACCCAGAAGTGGTACTGCTGGGTCCTTGGGGAGAATGATTCTCAATTTTCTGAGAAACCACCATACTGCATTCCAAAGTGGCTGAACAAGCTTACACTCCCACCAACAATGGAGGAGTGTTCCCCTTGCTCCGCATCCTATTCAGCATAGGCTGTCCACTGTGTCTTTTATCTTAGCCAATCTAACAGGTGTCAGATGGTGTCACAAAGTTCTTTTGATTTGCATTTCTCTGATGGCTAAAGATGAAGAGCACTTTTTCAGTTGCCTTTCAGCCATTCGTAATTCTTCTGTTGAGAATTCCCTTTTTAGATCTGAACTCCATTTTTTGTTTGGGTTATTCAAGGTTTTGGGCTCTAGATTCTTGAACTCTTTATATATCTTAGACATCAGTCCTCTATCACTTGTAGGGTTTGTGAAATTCTTTTCGCATTCTGTAGGCTGGCGTATTGTCCTATTGACAGTGTCCTTGGCCTTACAGAAGCTTCTTAGCTTCAGGAGATCCCACTTATTGATTGTTGGTCTTAGTGTCTGTGCCACTGGTGTTATATTTAACAAGTCTGTGCCATGTAGAAGTGTATTTCCCACTTTCTTTTCTATCAAGTTTAAAGTGGCTGGGTTTATGTTGAGGTCTTTGATCCACTTGTATTTGAGTTTTGTGCAGGGTGAAAGGCCTGGATGTATTTGAATTTTTCTACACACTTCCACCCAGCTATGCCAACACCATTTGTTAAATATACTATCTTTTATCCATTGAATATTTTGGGCCTCGTTGTCAAAGATCAGGTGTTCATAGGTTTTTGGGTTAATGTCTGGATCCTCAATTCTATTCCATTGATCCACAAGTCTGTTTTTATGCCAGTACCAGGCTATTTTTATTACTGTAGCTCTATAGTATAACTTGACCTCAGGGATGGTGATACCTCCTGAGATTCTTATGTTGACTAAAATTGTTTTGGCAATCCTGGCTTTCCTGTTGTTCCAAATGAAATTGAGAATTGTTCTTTCAAGGTCCAAAAGATATTGTGTTGGGATTTTGATGGGCAATGAATTGAATCTGTTCATTGCTTTTGGTAGAATTGCCATTTTTACTATGTTGATCCTTCCTATCCAGGAACATTTGAAAGCTTTCCATTTTCTGATATCCTCTTCAAATTCTTTCTTCAGTGATTTGAAATTTTTGTCAAATAGGTCTGTTACTTCTTTGGTTATAGTTACTCCAAGGTATTTAATACTATTTGCAGCTATAATGAAGGGTAATGTTTCCCTTATTTTTTTCTTTCAGCCCTTCTATCTTTAGTGTATAGAAGTTCTACTGATTTCTTTGAGTTAAACTTGTATCCTGCTACATTGCTGAAGATGTTTATTAGCCATAGCAGTTCCTTAGAAGAATTTTGTGGGTCACTTATGTATACAATCATATCATTTGCGAATAGACATAGCTTCACTTCTTCTTTTCCAATTTGTATCCCCTAATCTCTTTTCGTTCTGTTATTGCTTTAGCTGAAACTTCAAGTATTATATTGAATAGAAAAGGGGAGAGAGGACATCCTTGTCTAATTCCTGATTTTAGTGGGGTTGCTTTGAGTTTTTCTCCATTAAGTTTGATACTGGCTGTTGGCTTCTTATAAATCGCCTTTATTATATCTAGATATTCTCCTTGTATTCCTGATTTCTCCAGGGCTTTAATCATAAAGTAGTGTTGGATTTTGTCAAAGGCTTTTTCAGCATCTAAGGATATGATCATGTGGTTTTGTTCCTTTAATTTGTTTATATGATGAATAGCGTTTACGGTTTTTTGTAGGTTAAACCAGCCCTGCATTTCTGGGATGAAGCCTACTTAGTCATGGTGGATGATATCTTTTATGCATTGTTGTATACGGTTTGCCAAAATTTTGTTGAGAATTTTCGCATCAATATTCATGAGGGAAATTGGTCTGTAATTCTCCTTCTTTATTGTGTCTTTGAGTGGCTTGGGTTTTAGGGTAATTGTGGCCTCATAAAAGGAATTTGGCAATATTCCTTCAGTTTCTACTATGTGATAGTTTGAGGAGTAACGGTAGCAATTCTTTGAATGTCTGGTAGAATTCGGCACTGAAACCATCTGGAACAGGGCTTTTATTTTGGGGAAGGTTTTTAATGACAGCTTCAATTTCCTTAAGGGTTATAGGCCTGTTTAGGTAACTAATCTGATCTTCATTTAATTTTGGTAGATGGTACCTGTCCAGAAAGCTGTCCATTTCATCGAGGTTTTACATTTTTTTGGAAACAGATTTTCGAAATATGATCTGATAATTCTCTGTATTTCCTGGGGGTCTGTTGTTATGTCCCCCTTTTCATTTCTGATTTTGTTGATTTGAACACCCTCTCTCTGTTTTTTGATTAGTTTGGCTAAGGGCTTATCTATCTTGTTGACTTTCTCAAAGAACCAACTCTTAGATTCATTGATTCTTTGTATTGTTCTTTTTGTTTCAATTATATTGATTTCACATCTAAGTTTGATTACTTCCTGCTGTCTACTCCTTCTCGGTGAGTTTGCTTCTAATTGTTCTAAGGCTTTCAGCTGAGCTGTTAGGTCTCTAGTATGAGATTTCTCTAGGTTTTTCATGTAGGCATCTAGCGCTATGAATTTTCCTCTTAAGACTGCTTTATTGTGTCCCACAACTTTGGATATATTGTGGATTCATTTTCATTAAATTCTAGGAAGACTTTGATTTCTTTCTTAATTTCTTCCTTAACCCAGAAATGCTTCAACTCAGTGATATTTAGTTTCCATGAGTTGGTAGGCTTTCTTTGTTTTTTGATGTTAATGAACTCTAACTTTAGGCCCTGGTGTTCCAATATGTTACAAGGGATTATTTCCATTTTTTTTGTATCTATTGATATTTGCTTTATGACCAATTATGTGGTCAATTTTGGAGAAAGTTCCATGAGGAGCTGAGAAGTATGTATATTCCTTTGCATTTGTATGGATGGTTCTGTAGATACCTATTAAATCCATTTGCATCATAACCTCTTTTAGACTCCTTATTTCTCTGTTGACTCTCTGTCTGGTTGACCTATCCAGGGTAGAAAGTTGGGTATTGAAGTCTCCCACTATTAGGGTGTAAGAATTGATGTGAGATTCGAACTTTAGCAGTGTATCTTTTACATAGGTAGGTGCCCATATATTAGGGGCATAAATATTCAGGATTCAAATTTCCTCTTGACCAATTTTTCCTGTGTTGAATAAGTAATGACCATCTTGGTCCCTTTTAAATGCTTTTAGCTTAAAGTCTATTTTGTTAGAAATTACGATGGCAAACCCCGCTTGATTCTTAGGACTATTTGATTGGAAAATCTTTTCCCAACTCTTTACTCTAAGCCTGTGTCTGTCTGTCTGGTTAGTTGTGTTTCTTGTAGGCAATTGAAGGATGGCTACTGCTGTTTTATCCATTTTGTTAGTGTATGACGTTTTATAGGAGAGTTGAGTCTATCGATATTAAGGGATATTTAGTGACTACTGATTGATATTTCCTGGCACTTTTTGGTGGTAACTTGTTTGTATTTCCTTTCTCTGGAGTATTCTTCTGTGGGATTATTGATTGTTTGTGGTTTCATGGGTGCATCTAGGGCCTGTATGTTGGAGTTATGCTAAAGGTTTTGAAGGCTACAAATAAATTTCTTTGCTCTCCAAGTCTTTGGAATACACTAACTTGGAAGATCTACATTTTAAATAAAGAACTATACCAAAACTCACACAAACAACTAAAAAACAAAATAATGTACTAAGAAACAAGTTTCACAAATAAAGACCTAAATTTAATATATAAAAATAATACATAAAGAAGAAGAACCCTGGACTGACCCTTCAAACCCCAGTCCAACTATAGGAACACCTGACTCACTCTTGAGGGAGGGGGGACAGAACTGGATTTGGCCAGGAGTGGAGAATGATCCAAGCATTATTGGGTCAGTGGGACCATAGGACTGTCTGACTCCCTGCCCAGGGAGGGAATGGGGAGTTGCAGAGAAGAAAAATGACCAGATGAGGTGGGAGGAGGAAGAGACCTTGAATAAGGATATACAGGGATGGAAAAAAAATTCAGAGGGAATGCTGAACACAAAGAAAATATATGTGTAGCAATCTTATTTGTATTTCCACCCTTGATAAGCCATGCTTATGATTCTTATCCTCTGTATAGTTATTGTTAACTCTTCCGCATTTTAAATTCTCTTTACTGTTTTTTTTTTGATAAATACAAAATAAAGAAGGAAAAAAAAAGAAGGACATTTAGCCCCACAAAACTATCCAAGAAACTAAAAAAAAAAAACCTTTACTAAAGAATTTATAAAAATAAAATGATTTAAATATTAGTCCTTGTTAAAAAATGCAAGCTCATCAATCAGATAATGGAACTTTTGAAAAAGCTATCATCCAAAGCCTAACATTAACAAGATTTCTTCAGGATAGGGAGCAGTGACAAAAATTTCTTCATAATTAGTGATGTTATAATCTTTTTGTAGCTACATTTGAATAGATGTTAATATTTCAAAGTTAGCCAGTTATTTATACAATTCAATTATAGTCCCATTTTTGTGCAAATACACAAAAAATAATTGGTGAAAAGATTTATGAGCTCTTTTTATCATTTCTTAATATGTACATGAGAACATTTTCTTCAGTATATTAATTATAAATAAACTATACTATATTTATACACTGCAACATTATAGAAGGTGCTCCACTATTAAAGCCTCAAAGGTAGTTATTAAAAATTTTATTTATAATCAGCCATGACAAACAGAGATATACAATAAACGCACAATGTTATTTACAAAAGAATGTCTGAAAAGTAATGTTCACTAACAAATCAATTTCATGAGATTCTACAGATGTTACAGGTATCTAGATTTTCAATAACAACTTTGCAACATTGTGTGGGAGTAAGGCTGTATGATTCAAGGTGAACTGGTATACACTGATTTTTAGAGTGTTGAATTATTTCTATGATTTGTAATAGTGGATGGGTGACATTGAGTCCTTGTTTAAACTACAGAATTTTCTGCTCATAAAAATCTGTAATTTAGATTGTTTCCCATTCCAAATTTTATTTTATGGCTTATAGAGCCATCCTACTATAGAACAGAAACTAAAAATAACAGCATAAATTTCAAACGAATTATTTTATAATTACATTTATACATTATAATGACAAGGAATGAAACATTGCTCGACATATGACATATAATTTTTAATCACTGACATCTCTCTTCAGGATATACAAGTTAATAATCCACAAGCCACTTTGCATGTATACTGGGCAACTAATAAAGGAATAGATGTGGGTTAATGAATAATTCTCATTGACAACTTGAGCTAAGAAAAAGAATAAGTCCAAGGGTTTCCAATGCATTGATCAAAATTTGGACTTACTTTAAGCAAAAAACGAAAGAAATTTGAATAGTAGTTGGAGAGATATTTATAAATTTCTTATAGATAATGTTTAGCATATACACACTTGTATTCTATTATTCTATCAGCTAAGAGAATCAATGCCCGTATTTTAAAATATCATGTTTTGAAATACAACTTAAAACAATATTACTTTTAGATATTTTATCAATTTACAATGATTTGCATGTTTTTCATAATCTTAATCTGTTTGTCTCACCAGTCGTTCTTTACACATTTAGCTTAAAATCTATCCTATACTCCCATTCTATTTATAGTTTTCATTTTTAAGTATAGTAAGCATTATTTTTGCAATTTGGTTTTCTTTTTTTCTAATACCCTTTGAAATTCTTCATAACTCATTCTCCAAGTCAAAATAAATACTAACAAGGAGGTGGGATATACAAAAATAATATTAATGAATGAATGAATACATGAAGAGAAGTAAGTATAATGACTTACTCTGGAATCATAACTTGTAAGTATGTTTCCTGTAATCTCAGATAAATTTTTAAATAATTTTGTCTGCCCTGATGAGCGACAATATTCAAAAGTCTTAAGGTTGTTCCTTTAAAAATTGATTCTAAAATTAAAAAATAATAAATTCACTAAAGTTAAAACACTGAATTTCCCTGTCCCAATATACTTAAATTTAAAGTGGTTCTTTTTTTGTTATTTAACAAAATAATCTGGAGATAGCCTGAAAATCTTCAATATATTTAAGCATTTTACTTAAAAATCTAAGGGTAAAACAAAAATTGATTTCAGACCAAATTATCAGTTTTTCTCAACTGTTCTCATCAAAGAGTGTATGAGGATTGTAGGCCTCTTAGAGATATATTACAGCTCATTATGCAAAAAAGAGAGATGAATCTGAGAACAATTAATAAGTGGTTAACGTTCTATAACACAATGTTAACACTGCTGTGTGTGAGGCTGTTCTTTAGAATATTCCTAGTCATAGTCTTCCACATTTTTGCAGATTTCTAGTGATTTAAAAATAGAGAAAGACAAATAGTATAAAAAGAACAAATGACGTGCCAGTGAGAAACTCAGGTTGAAAAACAAGTATCTTACAAGCTGAAAATCAAAAGTTCTAAGAATGGCTTTTTAAAAAAAATATGAGTCACTCAGTAATATTTAGTAGCATGATTATCAAATAATAGACTTGAACATAAATTTCAGGCAATATACTGAATTGTCAAATCAAGTAATACTATTGAGAGAAAATTCAAGGCAATACAATGAGATAAATTAATTGTGTCTCTCTTTAGTGATTGTTTCCAGTTGTATGATATTTATTTAATAAAAAGCAGACAAGTGTTTTGTGGTAATTCTAGAAGTCAGGGATTAGAAAATGCTTTTATTAAAAGTAAATTTAAATACATACAATTTTTTTATATATGATAGATATTTTTGTTGTAATGTTTAGGCCACCTCCTCCTTAATGTTTTTCCCAAATTAAAAAGATATAACCTTTTCCCCAGTATATTTCATATGGTTTTAAAATTATTAAGTATTTGCCCATTACCTTTGTATTCGTATTTCTGTTAGTTTTTCCCACTCAGAGGCACACAGGAATCTTCTTAATGTAAACACTATCATGCACTTAAGTTCCTTGATCAGGATGTTATATTTCTCCAGAATTAATGCTTGTCCTTAATTTGGCACAACTAATATTTAATGAATACTTTTTCAGTACAAAATGTTGCCTTAGGTATTTCAAAGAGAATGGTGGAGTCAATATGAAATGAGACACTTTGAAGTTTGACTGCTTTTCATCTAGATGTTTCTTAAAGCATGATTGACATTTTAGCACCTGGACTGAATTTCAAACAAATCATTGTAAACTGTGATTCTTGTTCTGTATAAATCAGTTAGTTATAACCTTCACTATGCTTGTATGTGTTTTTTGACATGATAATATAATCTGAATCTATTCCTAAACATTTTATAGCTTTGAGTAATCAATGTGTTACCTAAATACTTATGGATTATAAAATTTAAGTGTTATATATTTTATTTGTTTAATAATTGTTGGGGTAAGCCTGGTTTGGGTAAGGAATTGGGTTTTCCTTTATTTCCAGGGTTCTCTTATTGCCCTGCTTGTAGAAGGCTCACTATAACAAGTCTTTAGCTGGTCAGCAACTAAATTTTTTAGTATAGATAATTCGCGTTCAATAATAGGCCATTGTTCCATCCAAATGTTTTGTTTGGACAGTCAATTAATGAAAATAGGATTGGCTTTTTTTTAAAAAAAAAAAAAAAAAAAAAAAAAAAAAACAATTTCTGACTTCAGGGTGATAGTGGCCCTAAGAGTCAGGGAAACTTCCAGTGCAGAAAATGGAATGTTTCAGGTTTATTTAATATAGTAGCATCCATGCTCCTGTTCATCAGTTTCCAAACTGGCTTCCCAGCACAAGTACAGCTGGGTCAAACACAGAGAAAAAGCTTTGTAGCTCCTGAAGTCTAGGAAATATAGGTATCTGCCAGTTCAGCTGTCTCCTAAAATGCAGGAGCAAGCTCAAAACAAGACTTCTGAGCCTGCTGCAAAAGTGCAAGAGTGGGTTCAAGCCTCTTCTGAATCAGGGAGGTCTAATTGCCCAAAGGATACTTTGTGGGATGGGTAGTTGCTCATGGCACTGCCTCCAAGGACAGGTTGAAACAAGGAAATCCAATTTTATTTTGGAGGAGAAAATCTTAAATTTTTCCCCTAGAGCCTCCACCAAGTCAGGGGAAAGGGATTTGATTTGCTGGTATCTTTAGCTGCAGACAGTAGTTCTCTCTCTGGTTTAGGAATATTGTATGCAGAATCCACACTCATAAAGTCCCCAAGCTCAGACTTCATGTAGAGTTATGTGGAAGTGCTTAGGAGCACATGTCTTAAGGTACTAATTATCACGATTTTGCACTGGTTGAGGTCAGGTGAGTCTTCAAGACCCTTAGAATCCTCTACAAACAGCTAAATTAAAATTCATAAAGATGCTAAGTAGAAACTATGTATAATCACATCAAAAATATTTTATAAGATTAAATTATATTAAGGGGATAGCTCACAACCATAAATATAAATTATATTTAGAAGAAATTTATATCTATTAGAATATTGTCCATGTGCAATATGATTTAATTGTATATGTTCCTGTTAACATTGATATGATTTAGGTTTTTATAATTTGATTCATTCAAGCAATATTTCTCAAGATTTCTAGGTTATTCACAGACTATAGGTTTAAAAAAAATTAAAGTGAAAACATTTTATTGGAGTTAGTGACTATTATATTTTTTGTAGACATAATAGTTATATCCTAGTTTAATTACTACAGAAAATTCAGTTTATATACTTTATTATTCTGAAAAAAACCCTGATCATCCCTGATAATTATTTCTGTATGTTAATAACTATTCTGTTTCATGATACAGGTTAAAATTCTATGAGTTCTTAATATATCTTATATTATTTATCTTTCCCCATATATTACTAAAAACTTTTAAATTTTATAATAATATAAATTTGTATTAATTCCCTGATTTTCAATAATTCATCATTCAGTTCAATTTCATTCAGAAACTTAAATATAGACTAAGGACAATAGTAGGATTAAATTTTCAAGTTTCACTGGTTGTCCTTTGTATTTCCCTGTTCCAAGGTTCTTGGATTTCATTGATGACAGGAAGTGGTAGACAATAAGTTTTTAACATCTATTTCTAACTCTGCTATTTGTACTAACATAAGCTTATTGTTTATTATGTCTTAGTCATCTTTGTGATTTAACAAAATACTGGACTAAACAGCTAATAGCAGAAAATTTTTATTCTGACTTTGTCTCAATGACATTGTTAAATCATACCAGTACAGGCCTGGTGGAATAGGTCCATAATATCTCCACAGATAAAAAATTCAAAATGTAGCTGATGCTAGCACATGGCTTGTTTTCAAAATTTTCCCTTTTATTGTTTTGTTGCCCTGCAGTGAGATGGTACTAACTTCATTAGCCCATTAGGATAGCTACTTCTTTCTAGATATACCCTGAGGTATGTTTCAATCTTATAAGTGGTTCTAAATACAGTTAAGATTATATATGCCTTCACTGGTAAGAATAAAACAATCATGAGTAAAAAAAAATATGCTCACTGCATATTGAATATTCTGCTGTCTCAGCTTATTACAGTTCCATAATTTGAGTGCAAAGAGAGAAATAGTTAAGATGGTTCAGTGGTTAAGGGCACTGACTGTTCCTTCAAAGGACCTGAATTCAATATCCAGCAACCACATGGCAGCTAACAACTCCTTGTAATTCCTAGATCTGACACCCTTAAAGATATGCATGCAGGCAAAACACCAATTCACATATAAATAAATAAATAAATAAATAAATAAATAAATAAATAAATAAATGCAAAGTAGCAATTTTAAAAATACTAGATTTTTAATTTTAAATTTTAAAAATTTTAGATGTTGACATGTTGAACACACACATAAAAACATACAGAGGCACACACATACACATGTACAATAAACTGAAAAATATTTCTTGAAATTTCAGTTTGAGTTCCTCATAACTTTTAAGGTTTGTCTTATTAAGATTATGACAAAAAAATTCAAAAATTCAAAAATCAAAATCAATATTACAAATGAGTATGTTTAGAACAGAAACTTACTTTCACATTATCTTAAATTTTATGACTAGCTGTCCGGCTATGTCTGGTCTCTCTGAAACTTCTGATTCTACTTATGGACATTCCTCTTCCTGCCTCACCTCATTGATATTTATAGAGATTGAGGTCTTAGTTTTCTTATTATTGTAAAAGAGCAGCAATCTCTTAGAATGTATCCTATGTTTACAACTTCAGTTAATCTCGATTACATCATCTCTAACTTAAATCACACCAGAGTATATAATTAAAGTGTTTAAATTGTAAAGTGGAAATTTAACCCTAAAAATATCTTCACATAAAGTGATGAGATGATCTATATTATCATGAATACTTACTTCCACAATTTTACATCAGACTTCTCCTTCTTTAGTACACTCCTATAAAATATGCCAACCCCAGAACTCAGTAATTATTTCCAGTTCTTTTAACATTCTCCTTATTTCTCTTAGACATTTTTTAGTTTTTCTATATATGTATTTGTTATTCTTGTAAGTTTGGGATATTGAAAAAAGTCTTTATTTCATGTTTTAATTAAGTATATTCCAAAGTTTGAATTTGTTTAGACTTGGCAAAAGTTAAAGAGACATATTATTAAATTATTTTGCAAGTTTTTAAATCACTGTTTAGTGAGTAATGACACATAGGAATTATAAAAAATGTTTATGCTTGAATGTATTTCTCTCAAGCAAATCTAAATATGCTTTTCAGTGAAGAACAATTGTGTATGAATACTGTTCAAACTATAATGTAATATAAATTTGAAAATAATCTAAATTTTATCTTGAGATGTCACATTCCAAAGACCTGGAAAAAGAGTATGATGTGATTATATCACAATTTATCACGTCAAGAGCTATCAAATTTTCTTAGATCAAATCAAAGACTCTACATTTAAATAAACTAGAAAAGAAACTTAAAAAAATAACAAATTATATCCACTAACACTTAAGGTGTATCTAAAAAGTTTTTGACATGTAACAAAATACTATGACCCACCCCTAAGCATTACTAGTATAATTTTGTGGCAACAGGAAAAATCATGCTTTACTTTAGGAGTGATTGCTAGACAGCAATATGAAGTAGGATGTAATATTCATAGGTGCTCACTGTGAATATAATCTCTAATGTTTTAATTACTTCACATTATTTCCCTTGGTAACAAACTTTTGGGTTTTATATAATTATCTTCATTCACAGAGGCAGAAATTAAGGATCACAAGAGTCAAGTTCCTTGTTGAGTATCATGTAGCTGTTCAAAAAATGAGTTAGTATTTAATCAAAGTTCTATTCATGCTTCCCATAACATATTATTCCATTACTGTAACATCCTCCCTATCTAAGAGTGCATAATACATATAACCACAATACAAACACACACAAATGAGACTGCTTGGGCTTTAAGAAATAGAGAGGTAATAGAGAAAAAATCACACTTTAGGAAATATATGATCATAACATTGGATTATAATTATAGTCATATGAAGACAGTTTTATACAGAAACAATTTTTGTTGTATATTACAATTATAGCCAGAAATAAATAAATATTACAATGAGATGGCTTGCAGGTTAAAGTTTTGTAAGTCACTTGCAGAAGACTAGGTTTGGGTTTCTAGAACTTACAACGCAACCTAAAATCATCTGTGAACAAGTTCCTGAGACTCGTCTGATGGCCCAATCTGGTCTCCACTTCCTCCTTAGGCATATGCTTCTCATACATATAAATCTAGACTATAAGTCTTGAACTTAAGACTTAGATATTATTATAGAGGAAGGGTATAATTATTTCAAGAGTGAGAATATAAGGGAGTTTGCTTTGAAATTTTGGTTCCTGGGAATAAACAAACACATTAACAGTACTGATGATAAGGTATCACATGATACTTCAATCCTAAACAAAGAAAAACAGACATGAAATAAACAAAGAAAGCTGGGGTAATAGTCTTTCCCAGAAAAGAACCACAAAGCCTTGAAAATATTCATATATGTAGCATTATAAATAATGAATAAATTGTATTTCTGTATTTAGCATTGCATGTATACAGACATATATAGAGCTATATTATAACAATTAATGATAAAAAGACCATAACTTTAATTATTGGAGTATTTTTCAGGTAGAACAAGAAGAGAGAAATGTCATAATTAAATACTATAAAAATTAAAATAAATAATTTTATTTTATAATATCAGTATATTTAAATTTTTAAGAGCTTCAAGATAATCTTATTGATGGTAATTACATTCATAATTTAAATCAAATGTTTTATTTGTTTATAAAGTTTAATAATATGACATTATTTTATACAGTGACCTTATTAGAATTAGTTTTGATAATTAAGAGAAAGAATTAAAACTAAGATTAACTATGGAACTTCTGATACAAAAATATAGTAACACTCATCCAAATAGAAAGAGGAACAGAAACCTTTAAGAAACAAATGAATCACACATAATAAACATATAACACAATTTATAACAAGAAAATTATACTTAAAACATATAAAAAAGATAATTTGCATATTAATTCATTTTACATTTTCTTAGGGAGAATACTTATTTCATTAAAAGGTTAATGAAGTAATTGGTGTTCATGGATAAACACTCATATAATATGTTGTTCTTGACACATATGACAAATATAGACTATTTATTATTTTGTGTTATGAATAAAGTCTCATTTTTTATTCATGCAACTCCTTGTTCAAACTCCTTTCTCCCTCCTGCCCCTCCCAGTCACTCTCTCTTCTCATCATCACTTTATCTCCTACCCAGCAAGGGCAGGAGGTCCCAAGGTCCCAAGTTCACCTAGTTCAGCAACTACTCCAGGCAGATTGGCTTTCATCTTGATATAGACCTATTCTTAAGAAGCATATTCAGTTCCCATCATTTATAAGTTACTATTATCCAAGTGGACCTTTTACTTTCCAAAGTATTAGGGTCTGAGAATACATATTTACTTTAGAATTTTTGTCACTAAAATATAATAAAACGTTGTTTTAAGATTTTGAAAAAACTGATGTAATAATGTTTCTGTAAATTAGAACCTACAATATTTACTTATTTGTTTATTATTAAATAGTTTTTGGAAGTGTACTAAAATGTATATATTTTAATAATTGAAATTTTAGTTAGTTTGTTTTGAGCAGAGCAAATGGAAGCATGGATACATGGATGCTTACTTTCTACTGAAAATAATTTAAGATATTTAACCATTTTTTATTAAAAATATGCATAATTATAGTTATCTCAGTTTATTTTAAAGGTAAAAATTTCACGATTTTACCTTTTTTCATTTAATTTTTAAACATGATAAAATAATACAATTTTTAAAGATTTAATTTTGATCACCTTTCTTTTAAAAATATTCTTCTTAAACATTTTTTACTTTTAGTACTTAAATTTTATTGATTATTTGCAAAGGTGCATTTCCCAGTCTGTGCTATACCTCAAATTTTCTACCATCAGAATCTTGTACATTTAGAGTGACAAAACTCTAACCTTGTTTCAGTTTAGTGTTATAAAACAATACATTTGATTGCACCAGTAATCAAGCTGTCTTCAAGGAAGTCACATCTCAAGCATTCTCATTTTATACATCACATCTATGAATTCCTGGGGGCTCAGTTAAAGCTCATTTTTATTGGCGCATAGAAAGGGTAGTATCTAAAAGACAAAATGTACCAGCTTCTACTCATGATAAAGGACTTCAATGTTCTATGACTGCAGAATAATTTAGTGACCTAATGTCAAATGATTGTATGTCTAAATAATATTCACTTTCAGCAAGCTCCTTGACAGCAGATAGGAACACATAAATATTTCAGTACTTTGTAATAAATCAAACTTACATTATATTATGCCTGGTTAAACTCCCTTTCAAATGTATCATTTTCACTTCTTCATCCAAGCTGATTGTGTCTTCAACAGTTTAATGAAGTAAAGAGCTACCCATTGAATTTAATCTATGTCAAAGAAATCTAAGCATTTCAGTTATAATAGGATGTTTCTCTCCCTGATATCTGACTTTTTTCTTCTTACAAAACATTTATCTCCATTTCAGTAACTCATTTCAAGAAATAGCTGAGGAACATTAATAGCATAAATTATTCTAAGTGTCTTTAAAGAGAAATCAAGAAATGGCATTTGGTTATGATACCCAGCTTTACATTCTAGGGAAATTCATTTTAGCCTAATAAGTGATAGGTCGATGAATTAAAATAATACTAGAAGAAACTGAATGGTTTAATTTCCTCATTTGTGATAAACACTCCCCTGTAACTGTATCTATGTTTGAGCTTGACAAAAATGAGTCATGATGATTTGCAATAATGTGCACAAAAACCAGAAATATAATCATGCTGTGGTGCTAAGAGAAAGGAAATGGAAAGCTGTATATAAGATATTTTACCCCTTCTGACTTTCTTTGTGAGCCTGCATTTTTGTCTCTATAATCTATATTCTGAGATTCTTGGGCTGTGTGGTGTTTTTTCATACTATGTACAAATCAATTGTATTTGAGTACTAAAAAGAAAAATTATAATGATGAAATTAGAGAGTAAGTAGGATTAGGGGCCAGAGAGATGGTAAGAAGGAATTAATATATTCATAGTATTTAATATATATATATTTAATTTATAAAAATTAAATTTAAAACAGATGAAATTTAAAATATATTAAAAGTAAAGCATATTTTAGATTTTGAACAAATATCAAGGAGGAACAAAGTCTAAGTTTGCTATAAAGGAAAAAACATGAATATAATAGACTACTTCAATAAGGACAATTTTATGTTGTGTTAGGGTTTTTTATTTTAAAAAATTTTAATATATTCACCTCTGTTCCTCCTCCATTACCACTTTCTGGTCATTCCCCAGCTTTCTTCACCTCTTACCACCATTCATTCCTCAGAGAGGGTAAGGACTCCCAATGTGAGTTAATGCAGTCTAGCATATCCAGCTGAGGCAGGCCAAAGCATCCCTCCCCCGACACCGACAACTGTCCTTTCCTTGCTATCAAGGTTGAGCAAGGTGTTCTCTATAGGGAATTGGCTCCCAGAAACCAGTACATGTACGAAAAATAATCTACAAGCCACTGTCAGCGGCTCCCTAAAGTATCCAGGCATTGCAGTTGTCATCCACATTCAGAGAACCTACTTCAGTCCCATGCACGTTTCCTAGATGTTAGTCCAGAATCAGTGAGCTTCCAATAGCTCAGGTCAGGTGCTTTTTTGAGTTTTCCCATCATGATCTTGACCTCTTTGCTCTTATTCCTCCTCCTTCTCTTCAATTGGACTGGGAGCTTGGCCCAGTGCTTAGCTGTGAATCTCTGCTTCTGCTTCCATCAGTTGCTAGATGAATGTTCTGTAATGACTATTAGGTTGGTCTTCAATTTGATTACAAGGAAAGGCCAATTTAAATAACCTCTGTACTATTGCTTGGAGTCTTAGCTGGGGACATTCTTGTGGATTTCTGGTAATATCCCTAGCAGAAGGTTTCTTTCCAACTCCAAATGGTCATACCTCTGCTTATCCTGTTTCCCCATTTTTCCAATTTACTCAGGAGATAGTATATAATTCACCTTAGTTGGGTGGCCCATGGATATTTCTCTTAGGGCCTTCCTTCTTACCTAGCTTCTCTGAGATTGTGGATTGTTACCTGGTTATATCTAATATCCACTTATGAGTGAATATATACTGTGTTAGTATTTCTGAGTCTGAGTTACCTCACACAGGATGGTTTTTACTGAGTTCCATCCTTTTCCCTACAAATTTTAAGATGTCATTATTATTCTCCTGCTCAGTAATACTCCATATTTTAAAAAATCCATTTATCAGTTGAGGAGTATCTAGGTTGTTTCTAAGTTCAGAGGATTAAAAATACGCTATTATAAAATAGCAAATTCTCTTTTTGTATAAATATCCATCCTTTAAGTATGTGCACAAGTGTGTTTTTGCTGGATCATGAGGTAGACTGGTGTACACCTTTCCAAGATACTGCCATACTGATATCCATTTTACCCCATAATATATATCTATATACATACCTATAGAAATAGAAACATAAAATTAAAAGGTAGAACCTAGATAAGGCTTCTGTATCTTTTTTTTATTATGCTTTACATAACTATTGTCTGTCATTTAATTCCTTCTCCAACAAATATAATAATTTTACTTTACAACTGAACGAAGTCATTCTGCAGACATGTTGCACATCTTTGGAGATAACATCTAAAATCAACATGAAAGTGTACGTATCTCTGTAGCGGGAATCCCGGACTGTACGGTCCTTCTGGCCCAGCGCGCGCGACGTAAGGAGAGGCGGTCCTTCCGGCCCAGCGCACGGCGGCGGAAGGGGAGGCGGGACTTCCAGCCCTGGCACGCGGCGGCTCCGTACGGCAGTGACTGGGCATGTTGCTAAAACCTTCTCTTGCTCGTGATTCTAACAAAATAAATCTTTTTTTTCTTCCTTCTTTATTTTGTATTTATCAAAAAAAAAACACAGTAAAAAGAATTTAAAATGTGGAAGAGTTAATAACTATACAGAGGATAAGAATGATAAGCATGGCTTATCAAGGGAAGAAATACAAATAAGATTGCTACACCTATATTTTCTTTGTGTTCATCTTTCCCTCTGAGTTTTTTTTTTTCCATCCCTGTATATCCTTATTCAAGGTCTCTTCCCCCTCCCAACACATCTGGTCATTTTTTTCCTCTGCAACTCCCCATCCCCTCCCTGGGCAGGGAGCAGACAGTCCTATGGTCCCACTGACCCAGTAATGCTTAGATCAGTCTCCACTTCTGGCCAAATCCAGTTCTTTCCCCCCTCCCTCAAGAG